>PVIJ01002481.1:0-78789 GCA_004024925.1 Scalopus aquaticus | reverse complement strand
ACTCGGGGTTGACCCAGGTGTGGGATCCCCCTCCATCACACTCCTTCCAGGTCTTTCTGCACCAGGGAGGGGCCAAGCACACAGAGCAGCAGAGGGCCCCGCCTGGCACCCTGGGTGTGAGAACAGGGCTTGTTGTGAGCAGGGTGGAGTGATCCAGGCTCCGCAAAATTCTCTGTTGTGGTTGGACTCCACAGGGTAGCATCGAAGACCTCTTGGCTACCAATTCAGTGAAAAGAGAGTCATCTTTTGCAGTACACAGACCACCATTGCATGTCCATTTCCTGCTCAGTTGCGTTCAAACCAAGCCCAGGCGATAGTCCCATCACTTGGACTCTTGGTTGCCAGAATTTTCTTTTCTTGGAAAGGAAATGGCATGTATCCTGGAAACAACTCCAGCTCTAGAGTTCAGTGACCTAAATCCAAAGTCCCACGAAGCCACCTCTTAACAAGTCACTTACCCCTCTGGGCCTCAGAATCCCCCTGTGTGAAATGGGATATTTGCACTGATCCTGTAGTATTGTGAAGATTGAAGGAATATATGTCACCATCTCAGACACACAATAGGAACCCTTAAACAGTGATAACTACATCGTCATAATAATATACATAAAGTACCTGATACACTTAAGGGCCCAGCTGGTGTCTCTGAGATAGTATCCACTCCCCAGCGACCAGGGTCCCCAGTGGGAAGATTCCACTCTAATAAAAAGAAAAGTGTGTTGCACAGAGAGAAGCAAACAGGCAAGCAAAGACATCTAGGCAGTTGGTGTTTCCTGGCTGTGATGCTGCCCTAGTTTATTTTGGCAGCGGCCTCCACCATCAGCGATGGAAGGAGAAAGGAGAGAGAGATGGCAGTAAAACAAATGGATCAACCAAGGAGAGGAGGTTGTTGGTTCCAGCTTCCAAAGGAGAGCCCAGCTGTCCCCGTGATCGAGATGAGATGGGTCCCTGGATTCTGGTCTGGCCTTCGCAGACTTGCCCTCAACACGGAAAGAAGGTTCCAGAATAACTGGGCTGGGGGGAGTGCAGGTTGCCACTCTAAATTCAATCACAGACTCATTCCAAATGGCAACTGTTTTCAGTAACGAATGTGGCATGACAAGCCACTCTAAAACTCAGTGATTCAAAACAGCGACAGCCGTTTGTTTGCTCTTGATTCTGAAATGTGGGGGTGGGGGTCAGATGCTCCTCAGAGGTCACTCTGTGTCACTGGGTTCAAGTAGCAGTTTGGAACAGAGATCCAAGGTAGCATCATAGACACGACTGGTGCTTCGGTTGAAGGGGTTGAGATGATTGAGGGTGGGGTGGGATGAGAGTGGGGTGTCCATGTGTGCTCTCATTCTCGAGCAGCCTAGCTGGGGACCCCTGGTATCAGTCTCAGAGCAGCGGGAGTGTGAGATTAGAGGCAGCAAATCTCTTCAGGTCTGGGCTCTGGGACTTCGCACAGTCACTCCCGCTGAGTTCTGCTGGTCAGACTCAGGTCAGCCCCGATTCCCGGGGTGGGTAAACAGACTCGAGGGAGGGGCAGCAATCCACGCAACCAAGAGTGTGGAGAGGGAGAGGGGAGCCATCAGGGCCCGTTGCTGTCACAATCTACCAAGAAACACAACATTCTGTAGAGTGGCATTCAAGGCTCTTGTCCTCTGCCCCTTTATCCCTTCACTCTCTTGGTGAACTGCTGTTGTCCACCTTCCTTGTCTGAGCACCTCAGACACTTTCCCTCCGCTGGGTTCTTTGCTGGTGGGTCTTCTCTTGCAGTGGTCTTGGAGTCAGCCAGCCCCACGTGGCAACCCGGCCCCATCACTCTCCAAGCTGTGTGACCTTAGGCAGGTGTCTCAGCTCCTCTGAGTCTCATTTCCTACACTGTTTGAGGATGCTGAGCCTTCCCCCACCCCCTCAGCCAGCTGTGAAGATAAAGTGAGAGACATGCCCAGTGCCTGACATTGACCCTGCCTGGCACCAAAAGGCGATTGCTCAGTCCTGATCCTAATCCCCTTTCACCTTCAACTGCTCCCCTTCCCCTGCCTGCTGAGCTCCTACTTGTCTTTTTGTTTTTTAAAGATTTATTTATGAATACAGGAGCTGGGGTGCAGGCCAGAGGTGTGGGGTTGTGGGAGGATTCTCCAGAGACAGAGTGTGGAGCAGAACAGGCGGATCTACTGAAGTACACTGCTGAGGGGAGCAGCGGGCCAGGCAGGAGAGGTCTGTTGTGCCATGTGGGAAGCTCCCTGGCCGGGGATTGAACTCGTGCTGCAGTGGCTGCTGATAGCTTCATAGTGCTGAGACTTAACCCGCTGCACCAGCAGGGAGGCCCTCCTACTTGTCTTTCTACTGCACATCTTTTGAAAAAGTTTTCCCTGGATCCCCAACCTTCATCTCAAGGAGAACTAGTCACTCCCTCCTTTTAGTTTACAACACTTCAATTACATCCCAGGTTATAGCAACCTATACGTGGGCGTTCTTACAGCCAAGAGTTGTGTCTACTCATCCTTTCATCTCAGTGCCCAGCACACAGGTTGTGCTCTGCTCATTCACTTGGCGAATGAATGAATGCATGTTTGAGTTTCCCAGAACCCAGGAACACCCTTCATTTCTCTAGGACCCTTCTCTCCTACCCTTGACAGCTCCAGAAGAAGAGTGGGAGAAAAACAGGGACTAGCATTCTGTCCTAGTGACGTGGCCTTTGGACATGCGACCCACTGTCGCGATGACTGCTCTGGGGTAGAAGGCCCAGCAGCTGCGGCGGCCCCGTCTGCCATCCCTAACTAATGAGGCTGTACAGCTCGAAGGAAGGAGAGCGAGGCCTGCTCCTCCAGCAGGGTCACTGTGCAATAAAATGACGGCATCAAGCGGGAAACCTCGCCAATGCCCCGGAGACACACATCCCTCATTTGCACAGAGCTGGGGTCCTGGCTCCTGCCTGCCTGCTTGTACCAGCAATGTGGGAACAAGGAGGTTGGCCTCAGACAGGCAGGGCCCACTCTGGTGGCTCAGCAGAAAATAGTCCTTGCAGTGGAGGCGTTTGGGGGAGGACAGACCTGGCTTCAAATGCTAGCTGCTCAGTCGATCTGCAAACCTGAGCCAACCTCCTTGCCTTTCCGAACCTCCATTGCTCATCGATAATGTGGGGATAATGGTACCTCTCCAGAAGGACCACTGCGAGGATTAAATAAGGTAAGGTAAGTGGCATATGAGGGGTGCAGTGGATGGGGTCCTTCAGTATTTGGGGTCCTTTGGCTCCCTCCACCCAATCAAGTGTGAAATCGATGCTCCAGCAGATAAATGATTCCATGAAATAAGTAACTGAACAGGTTAGGTTTGGGAAAGAACTGAGTGTGGGTGCTGAGCGGTTGCTAGGTTCACGCACTGGGCGATAAATATCAGCGCTAATAATATTGGAGCAAACAGATGAGTTTTTCATGCGGGCCAGGGACAGTTCTAAGCGCTTCACTTACATTCAGGCATTTAACTTGGCAACAGCACTGTGGAGTTGATGCTATTATTTCTCCATTTTGCAGAGGAAGAAGCTGAAGCCCAGAGAGGCTGTGCCATGTCCTGTTATATGGCCGGTTAGCAGTAGAGCTGGTTCAAACCCAGGTGGTCTCCTGCCAGGGCCCATGTGCCTGGCGGGGAGGCGATGCGGTTCCTTCTGGTTTCCCAGTGTGATGGCGTTTCCAGCTAAGTATGTGAACATGCTTGCAGGGCACTCGCTGGGGGTCACAGCTTGAGAAGCCTGCCTTTGCATTGTGACAAGGGACTTAGGAGGCCAGGACTATCCTCTCCATCTTATAGATGAAGAAATGGAGATACAGCGAAGCAAGGATCTCTCCCACGTGACTGGGGTGGAGGTGAGAGCTGGACCTCAGCAGAGCCCACCCTTAACCATCCTGGGGGTTATTACCTGAGAGAATGGTGCCGGGTGTGGGCATTTGAAACTGCCCAAGCTTAGTCCTGGGATGTCAATGTTGGGACTGCAATATGGCTGCTCTACCCTCAGAGCTCTCCCTCACCCCTAGCAGCTGCTCGAAGGTGCTCCGTGCCTTCCTGAACCCCCTTCCAACCTCCTCCTGCCCCATCCCTCAGCATCATGCTCCTCCTTCCCTTAACCGGAGGGTCTTCCTGGGCCAGGGCTTAGCCATGGGGGTCTGTGGGATTCTGGTTGGGCCTCTGATAGCATTCAGGGGATCAGAGAACTTGGTATGAAAAAATAACATCTCTGTGTTCACTGATCTTAACTGAAATCGAGCATTTTCTTTAGTTCTATGTCACCAATAGAAATAACAGACAAATTCCTGTCACATTATGTAGTTGCAAATGCCTCAAAAAACCATTTACGCCCATCACTGCTTCAATTATGGTACTTATTAGACCTGCTGCTAGGCCTTATTATTTAATACCTTAATAAAGAAGCATGTATATTGCTAAGTTATAAATTTGTGTTTTTAATATTTTGATACTATTTTTACTGTAATTAGTGCACTTTGTAATCCTATGTATTTTTATTGTATGCATTGAAAAGCAATATTCCCAGAGGGAGTCTATAGGCTTCATTAGACTTCCAAAGATTCTCTGGTTCATGAAATAGTTATGATAATATTTAGCAATCCTTTGCATTTGGACTCTGTTATGTCTCTATAGTCCCCATTTTACAGAAGAGAAAACTCAGACACAGAGAGGTCAAGTAAACTGCCCAAGGACACACAGTAAGTGACCATAAGGATTTGGACTGAAGGCAAACGAAAGGAGACTGCCCTCTTGTCCAATATGCTGGGTCAGGCCCCGTAGCCCCTCGTAGACCCCAAGACCTTCCTCCATCTGGCACTTTCCTCACTGCAGTGAAACTGCAGATCCAGCCCGAACCATCCCCTAAAAACCCTGATGGCCTTGAGGGCTAAGACTGGTTTTAGTTTATCTCCTAATCCCTTGTACCTGACCCAGTGCTGAACCCAGTAAAAATTCCAAATAAAATTTTTTTTGAATGAATGCGTCTTTAGCCCATAATGCTGCATATATGGTTGGTGCAAAGAACCTTTCTTCCTGACAGAGTTTTTACAACACTAAAAAAAAAAAAAAAAAAAATCAAACAATTCATCCACATTTTATAATGGCATTAGTATGGAGTCGTGCGTTTTTAGAGCACTTTTGATGTTTCCAAGAATTTTTATATCTTTTTGACTTGAACCTTGAGTGTAAATTAGTCTGGATAAGCGTGAGGTGCTTATTTTCAGAGGAGCAGACGGGGCTCCAGGTGGTTGGCTCCTGGCAGAACAGGGCAAGGGTGAAGGGTGGGGGCTCTGGAGCCCGGTGGAGGCCCAGGTTCAAGCCCAGCTCCACTGCCCCTGGCTGGCCTCGAGCGAGAGCCTCCCCTCTCTCAGCCCAGTGACCTCGTCCTTAGAATGGGACAGCCGTGGCTCTCCTATGGAATTTTTAGGATTCAATGGAAGGAGGCCTTCTGTTTAGCTTCCGTTGTGTCGTGAGGGGACAGTAAACTGTAGTCTCCAGTGTCAGGGAGGACGCAAGGTGTTGGTGTAATCACAGGCCTGATGCCCCTGAGGCAAGTGGTGCGGGGGCAGGACTGGACTGTGGCTCAGCCACGTGCTCCAAGGCAGACCCTGACCTTCCGGACTTTGGTTTCCTGACCTGCAAAGAGAGAGCACGTGAGCTCAGAATCCCTTCTTCACATGCAAGTATGTGCAGCATCTGTTTGAAAAACAAAAGCAGGGCTGCCCAGTTTAGAGATGGGGTGGTAGCCTCACCTTGACACCTAAGGAGTTTGGGGGCGATGCTTGAAGACAATGGGAAAAGCGTTGGAGGGGGAGGGCCAGAGTTGACCTTTATA
Organism: Scalopus aquaticus; assembly: GCA_004024925.1. Classification (NCBI taxonomy): domain Eukaryota; kingdom Metazoa; phylum Chordata; class Mammalia; order Eulipotyphla; family Talpidae; genus Scalopus; species Scalopus aquaticus. Next base: position 72,950 of record PVIJ01002481.1, on the reverse strand, counting down.
TTTGTCTCTGTTGGTATGAGGAGTTCAAAATAAAAGTTGTGTGTGTGAGAGTGTGTGTGTGGGGGTGGGGGTGGGGGTGCTGGGTATATGTGGGTGGGGAGTTAATGGTTTCAGCATCTTTAGACTCCATCCTACTTGTGTTAACATTTTTCAAGCCCAACCCTTGGTGTGTACAATTCTTAAAGATCTTGGGAGATCTCGCCCAAAGTCCTTTAATCCCAGCCCTGATCTGGGGAGATTCCTCCGGTTGTTGAATCTTCTATGATTAGGAACCTCAAAGATTCTCTAATAGCAGACCGTTGACGCAAAAGCTGGCTACCCTGGGTCTCTCTGCCAAGGGGGCTCCCAGGAGACCCCCCCATACACGTGGCCTCCTGTACTTCATCTTGTTAAACCGTGGCGGGAAGCTGGAACCATGGGAGAGAAGATGGCGGGGTCAGCCCAGGCCGTAAAGGTGCCAGGGAGAAACTATTGAGCACATCTTCTTCCCCAAATGACTTTCCTCGTGTAAAATTGTCTTCTATTATTGCTGGAAAAGGGGTTTTTAAAAGAGGTTAAGATGCAATTTAATGAATATGGAGTAATAATGTTCCTTGTATCAAATTAAAATTCTAAGGCTGCCACATGAAACAAGTGCATTATGAGTATCCAACATTATGTATTATTATTATCGGACTGCTTGATTGCCCTACATACTTGGAAATAAAAGAAACAGCTCCAAGCCCTGCATCTGAATTGGCAGGCATCACCCTCCAAAGAAGCGCCTGGGCGGACCAGGGGCACACCCCTCCGGAGAAGAGACGCCCCGGGATATTAAGAAACACCTTTATGATAAAGCAGAAGGACAACTTCACAAATAGGTAGCGATGCAGGTTTTGTGGAAAAGAGCGAACAAGAGGGGTGTGTGTGACTTGGGGTCCTCATGGCTCCCTCCCTCTGCTGTGTGACTTGAGGCAAGTCGCTTCCCCTTTTACGCTGCACCTCTCCACCTCCGTGATTCAGCCCCAGTAAGGATCGTTTGAGGGCAGCACAGTGACTTGCAGGGCCCCTAGGACAAGCAGAGAGGGCAGATGTGAAATCGCTTTGTAAAATCGATTGGCTGTTGGGTCCTGGGGGGTGGTGATCTCTGAGCCACCTTTATGTTCCCCTCTTCCCGATTCTCACCCCTCCCCCATTTCTGAAGTCTGGCTATCATCTATAATATTTAATAGCAGTAACCCAGGCTTACTAAGAACCAGGAATCATTTCATTCAGTTTTATTGTAATGTTATATGCTAAATATTATTATGAACTCTATTTTACAGACTAAGAAATGGAGGTTCAAAATGGCTTGTAAATCGTCAGGGCCACAGGGCGAGTAAGTGACAGGGATTTAAACCCAAGTCTTTCTGACTCTAAACCCTCTCCGTTGTTATACCGTATTTGCTTCTAAATACACCTGCCAAGCTGCTTCCAAACAGCGCTTGAACACCTCCAGGGATGAGGGGCTCCTCCCCGCCCCATCCCCAGCCTCACGAGTGTTCTCTCCCAGTGCGTAAAGCGTTATTAGGTGATCTCATTATCTGTAAAACAGAGTGATGGCGAGAGATGCTCTCTTAAGGTCTATTCCAGAAACATCAGTTTAAGAGCACAAGCATTTACAGACAAATCCAACCTCGCTGCAGAGGAAAGGATTAAAAATCTCCCTATGAAAATAAAACACAGGGAGTAAGAGGTGTGCGTGAATGGGGGCAATTAATCCTCTTTTGCCGATCCCTGTAAAAAAAAAAAAAAAAAACATTTGCTGGAGAGGAGGCATTTATTCCCTGCAGACACATGGTGCGATTTTGAAATATCTCCACAGAAGGAAAGATGACTGAGGAAATGCGAATCTATTAAATGCGCAGGGCCGAAGAAAAAGGGGCCTCTATAAAAGGATTTCTAAACCATCTCAAAGGCTTCTGAGGTCAGGGAGGACTGTCGGAACACTACGGAACACTACCAATTAGAGCTAAATGGGAAACTGGCTTAAATCTCAAAATTAAAGATGAAGAGCAGCAATTAACCTGTCTTCTCACAGAAAACATGGCCCTTAACGCTCAGTGTAATTTAATATTTCAAAATTATGACCACAAGCATCTAAGGCTCCTGTTCGACAATATAAAACGGACAATAAACGTCTCCGTGGGGCTCTGGCTCTCGAGGGTGAGATGGTGTAGAAATAACGCCGCCGGAGCAGGAGACTGAAGTCTCAGGGCTGGAGCGCCTGAGGTGGCTAGAGCTCTCCCCAGGACGAGGCTGCAAGCCTCAGCTCTGTTTTCCAAAGACCAGATCCCTGGCCAGCAGGAAACATTTGATTTGTGCTTTGGGAGCTTTAATGGGGTGGATTATGCTGATGTGAGTAGAAAGAAGACCCCGACTGTGCTTAGAGGGTCCACAGACAATTCCAGCGGGTTCTCTAAAGCGGTGTTTCTCAATCTCCAGGAGCTTTGAAAATGCCTGACCCTGGGCCTTTCCAGGGACACAAGTCCAGGCATTTGTATTTTTTATAGCTCCCCAGTGAATTTCCACGGACAGCCAGGGCTGAGAACCATGGTTCTAAAAGATGGTGGGCCCGGCCGGGAAGGAAAGTGAGTATTTGGAGCCTGATCCTGCTGCCTGGCTGAAGCCCCCCACTAGTCATCTCAGCCCACTGGTGTAAATCATCTTGACCTGTGAGGTATGTGTGTTTCAAGGCGGGGAGAAGCTCCCTCACCAATAACCTCCCCCTGACCCCAACCTTCAGCTCCTCTGTGCTTCTGGTCATTCTGGTTCCCCTGCTGCTAGCTGTGGGGGCTGAGTTTAGTCATGCAACTCCTTGGGACCTCGGGGCCCTCTCTGTAGGGGAGACCATTGCATTTGCCTGGCAGACTCCGTGGAGGATACAGCGAGCTGCCATTTAGAAGGAGCCAGCACTGGGCTAGGCCACGGGAGGCTCTGGGCTGAGTCACAGGCCCCTGGTGGGTCTTTGCTTCCAAGTGGCCAAAAGAAAGGTGTCCATTTGGCCCCTCTGGTGTCTGCTTCTGGTTTCTGGACAGTGTGGGGGCCAGGTCCTTCCTGCAGGACCCTTCTTCCCACCCTTCACTGTGGGCGGCATGAGTATCCACAGGTATCCCAGGATCCTGCTGGGGACTCCTCAATTCCTCTGACAACGCTCCTCTGCAGAGGGAGGGGCCTTAGACGCCTCCTTGTCCTCCCCTGCCCCTGGACACTTGCGTCATGGAAGGGCATCAGGGAGGAGGACACTGGGTGATACCCTAGACTGGTGCTGGAGTGGTCTGGTGCCCCCATCCTGCTCTGAACCCCAATGAGTCCCTCAGGGACCTCCCAGCTCCAGCCCCCGTGACTGAAACCTCTCCTCTGCAGAAAACAGTTTTCACAGACAAAATAGAAGAGGAACAGTTTGAACACTTAGAGCGGTTTCAAAGCCCAGAGAACCAAATGTTCAGAACAGAGCACAGACCTGGGGTGCTCTGTGGAATTTTATTTTTTGAGCAAAACATAAGCAGCTTGGATTTGCCAGGACGTGGTCACCTCAACAGTTAATGGAGGGCCTGCTTATGCCACCCATCACACACACACACACACACCCCTGCATGCACACACTCACACAACCCAGCAGGCCTTCCCCGTTCCCAGGACAGTCCTTTGGTCTGTCTTCACCTGCACGAGCCCATCTGTCCTCATGGCAAAGTGCAGAAGCGGGTGAACACGGCTCTGTCCTTGTTTTATAGATGACTACGTGGAGGCCCAGAGGGGCGGGGTGGCTGGTGTCTGTCCCCAGCCACGCGTGCTGGGCTGGGATTCGAACCCATGTCACCACCAACCAGGAACTTTCCCATTGTGTTCTGGGAATTTTGCAGATTCAGGGAGCTTGGGGGAGGAGAAGGGGAGCCGCAAGGAAGAGCAAGCAGTGTCTGTTTCTCTTTCTCGCCCGCGCCAGTGACGGCAGCCGGCAGAGCACTGGGAGGGAAGTCTGGGGAGCAAAAAGCGCGGCTGGGAGGAGACGGGGTATTCACACATGGCTTCATTTTTGTTGCTGCCACACATTAGAAATAGTGCTTCCTCTTACATATCAATTGGGCTTCCACATATGATTTCATTTGAAGAAAGGGATAAACAGCTTAAAAATAATTGGAAACCAGTGCACCAAACCAAGTCAAGTCCGCCGCTTGTGCCTCTTGGATTGGTTTGATGAGGCGATTTTCTGTGTGGTGGTGGAACAATGAAAACATACAAATCTGGAAGAGGCTGCTCGGTGATAGAGGACGGCTGTGCGAGCCCGGGGGCGGGGGGGCAGCGTTCCTTTGCTGAATTTGAATTTTGATGTTTAGCTATAAGAAAATGGGCATGAGTCCCCTTGCCATCGGTGGGACCCACTTGCCACTTCCCAGGACAGAGCTCTGGGAAAGGACTTGGTCCTTGTGGCACTGGGCCCCATCTAATGAGTGTAGCCCTCCAGGCAGGTCAGCTTGCCAGTGTCTCTGCGCTCGGGCTGAGCTGAGAGACCGAGACTGGCGTCAACAAGCACCCAGCCGCTGAGCCCTGATCCTCAGGCAGGGGGAACAGGTCTTCCCTCACCCAAGCAAAACCCGCAGACTGCTTGGGTGCATCGAGTCGGCCTTGGCAGATGACCTGGCAGGGCAACTTAAGAGAGAGGCGGAAGTTTAAGGAAGTCTCTGAGCTCGGACATCTGCAGAAGCTAAAACAGCAATTTCCTCTCAGTGACGAGACAAGGAGTTCCTGGGGACCACATGGCCCGCAGGTGCCTGTGGTGGCCACTGTCATCCCCAACCCTTTTCCTGTTGCTCAGAGTCAGAGTGACTTGCCCAAGTGTCCACAGTTCACCAGCAACAAGGGCCAGGGGCCAGGTGACCGATGTTCATGGCCCCGAGGAGCAGGACACATGCCCAGCACCTGCCCCACCAGCTGGTGAGTTCTGGAAGTCACAGCCATAGTAACCACCCCGGTTTATTGAGGTCCTACTACGTGCTGAGTGGGCTAATATGTCACCGCATTGCATCAACATAGCTATCATGTAAGGTGATGGCATTTGACAGATGAAGAGATTGAGGCTCAGAGAGGTCCAGTCACACAGTAAGTGGCACAGCAGAACCCTGAGCCAAGCTCTTACTCTTAACCAATTTCTACCCCAAACCCGATGGGCCTGGAGTAAGTGGGAATCTGCTCCCAGGACCATGCGCAAGTTCCTGGACTTCTACCTTGGTTTCTCTACACCATACAGTCTGGAGTTCCAAAGGAGACAACAACTGATATTTGGGGGAGGAGGGTACAAAAATAAAAATCTTACTTTTTATGTATATTACATAAACATACACGTAGCGTATCTGTGACTATTAGAAAGTTCCTAGAACATAGTAGGTGCTCAGGAAAGAGTCATTTCCTCTATTTTTTTTTTACTTTTTAAAATTATTATTCATATTTTTTACATTATTGTGTATTCCCCATAGTTTACCCACCACCAATTCACCTGTGAGCCATCAACATAGTCCCTTGTGCTCTTTTCTGCCCCTTTTGAGCCCTTATCCTCCTCCTCCCTTGCTGGATGTCTCTTTCTTGTTTGGTTCCCCTATATTCTAGTTATAAGTGAAGCCATTCGATATTTTTCTCTTTCTTTCTGGCTTGTTTTGCTGAGCATTATCCCTTCTAGCTCCATTCATATCGCTGCAAATTGCATACGTTTATCTTTTTTGAATGCTGAATAGTATTCCATTGTGTATATATACTACATCTTCTTGATCCAATCATCTGTTTTGGGGCATCTGGGTTGTTTCCATATTTTAGCTATTGTAAACAATGCTGCAATAAACATATGGGTGCATGTCTCTTTTTGGATTAATGTTTTTGTGTCCTCTGGGTAGATTCCCAGAAGTGGTATTAATGGGTCATATGGAGGCTCCATTTTTAGCAATTTGAGGAACCGCCATACCGCTTTCCACAGTGGTTGGACCAGTTTGCATTCCCACCAGCAGTGTAGGAGAGTTCCTTTTTCTCCACATCCTCGCCAACATTTGTTGTTTCCTGTTTTTTTAATACGTGCCATTCTTGCTGGTGTAAGGTGGTATCTCACTGTGGTTTTTATTTGCATTTCCCTGATTATGAGGGATGTTGAACATTTTTTCATATGCCTGTTGGCCATTTGCATTTCTTCTTTGGATAAGTGTCTTTTAAGTTCTTCTGCCCATTTTTACTGGATTTTTTGCTTTGTTTTTGTTGAGTCGTGTGAGTTCTTTGTAGATTTTTGTCCCTTGTCTGTTGTATGGAGTGTAAAATTTTTTTCCCAGTCTATAGGCTGTTTCTTTGTTTTGATTAATGTTTCTTTTGCTGTACAGAAGCTTTTTAGTTTGATGTAATCCCAGCTATTTATCTTTTCGTTCACTATCCTTGCTTTGGGGGATGTGTCTTTAAAAATATTACTAAAGTGAATGTCATGTACTGTTTTGCCTATGTTTTCTTCTATATATTTTATGGTTTCAGGTCTTATGTCCAAGTCTCTTACCAATTTTGAATTGATTTTCATGCATGGTGTGAGGTAGTAGGCTAGTTTCATTTTTCTGCATGTAGTCGTCCAGTTTTCCCAGCACCATTTATTGAACAAACTGTCCTAGTTCCACTGAATATTCTTTGCACCTTTATCAAAGATTAATTGTCCATATATATGTGAATTGATTTCTGGATTCTCTATTTTATTCCATTGATCTGTGTGTCTATTTTTGTTCCAGTACCATGCAGTCTTAATTATTATGTCTTTGTAGTACAGTTTGAAGTCTGGGAGGGTGATACTTCCATTCTCCTTTTTGATCAGGAGGGCTCTGGCTATTTGAGGGTTTTTTTGTGATTCCAAATGAGCTTCATTGGTATTCATTCTATCTATTTGAAGTATGTCAATGAGACTTTTATTGGAATAGCATTGAATCTGTAAATTACTTTCGGTAGTATGGCCATTTTGATAATGTTAATTCTTCTGATCCATGAGCAGGGGATGTCTTTCCATTTCTTTGTGTCTTCTTCTATTTCTTTTAATAATGTTTTATAGTTTTCTTTGTATAGGTCTTTTGCTTCTTTTGTTACATTTATTCCCAGGTATTTGATTTTTTTCTTGTTTCTATTGTAAAAGGGGTAGTTTTCTTGATTTCCTCTTCTTCAGATTGATTATTTGCATATAGGAAGGCTACTGACTTTTGTGTGTTGATTTTGTATCCTGCTACTTTACTAAATTGGTTCATTATTTTGATTAGTTTTTCTGTGGACTTTTTAGGATTCTCTCTATATATTATCATGTCATCAGCAAATAGTGAAAGCTTTACTTTCTCTTTCCCTATCTGGATTCCTTGTGTGCCTTTCTCTTGTCTTATTGCTCTGGCTAGGACTTCCAGTATTGTATCGAAGAGCAGTGGTGACAGTGGACATCCTTGTCTTGTTCCAGATTTCAGGGGAAAGGCTTTCAGCTTTTCACCGTTGAGGATGATATTGGCTATGGGTTTGTCATATATGGCCTTTATAACGTTGAGGTATATTCCTTCTATCCCTAGAATTTTGAGAACTTTCATCATAAATGGGTGTTGGACTTTGTCGAATGCTTTCTCAGCATCTATTGATATGATCATGTGGTTTTTCTTTTTCTTTTTGTTGATGTGTTGGATTACATTAATTGATTTTCTGATGTTGAACCATTCTTGTTGAACCATTCTTGTGCTCCTGGAAAAGATCCCACTTGGTCGTGGTGAATTTTCTTTTTGATGCATTGTTGGATTCTATTAGCTAAGATTTTATTGAGGATTTTTGCATCAGTGTTCATTAGAGATATTGGCCTGTAGTTTTCTTTTTTTGTATTGTCCTTGTTCGGTTTTAGTATTAGTGTAATGTTGGCTTCATAAAAGATAATTTGGTAGTATTCCTTCCTTCTCGATTTTTTGAAAGAGTTTGTGTAACACAGGCACTAGTTCATTTCTGAATGTTTGGTAGAATTCATTTGTGAAACCATCTGGTCCTGGGCTTTTGTTTTAGGGGAGGGTTTTGATTACTGTTTCAATTTCACTACTTGTAATTGATCTGTTTAGGTGTTCTATTTCTTCTTGATCTAGCTTAGGATGTTTGTATAGTTCTAGGAATTTGTCCATCTCTTCTAGGTTATTGAACTTTTTTGCATATAACTGTTCATAGTAGTGTCTAATTATTCTTTTGATTTCTGCTGTGTCTATTGTAATTTCTCCTCTTTCATTTATGATTCTATTTATTTGTGCTTTTCCCCATTTTTTCTTCGTGAGCCTGGCTAGATGTTTGTCTATCTTGTTTATTTTTTCAAAGAACCAGCTTTTGGTTTTGTTGATCTTTTGGATTGTTTTTTTAACTTCTATTTCATTTATTTCTGCTTTGATTTTTATTATTTCCTTTCTTCTGCTGGCTTTTGGGTTCTTTTGTTTTTCTTTTTCCAGTTCTTTGAGGTGGGATATTAAGTTGTTTGTTTGTTTGTTTTTGAGATCATTCTTATTTTTTGATGTGAGCCTATATTGCTATGTATTTTCCCCTTATAACTGCTTTTGCTGTGTCCCAAACATTCTGGAAGGTTGTGTCCTCATTGTCATTCATCTCAAGATACTTTTTAATTTCTTCTTTGATTTCCTCATTGATCCAATGGTCTTCTAATAGAGTGGGTTTCAATCTCCATAAGGTAGGAGGGTTCCTTGTTTTCTATTCGTGGTTTATTTCCAGTTTGATGTCTTTATGTTCAGAGAGGAAAATTGGTATGATTTTGACCTTGGTATATCTGTTGATGTTTGTCTTGTGTCCCAATATGTGATATATCCTGGAGAATGTTCTGTGCACACTTGAGAAGAATGTGTACTCAGATTTTTTTGGGTGCAGTGTCCTGTATATGTCTGTTAAACCTATGAGATCTAAGTCTTTATTTAGGGCTTTAGTGTTCTTGTTTATTTTTTGTCTCGATCTGTCCATTTGTGAGAGTGGGGTGTTGAAGTCTTCCACTATGTATGTATTTTCTCTAATGTCCTTTTACAGAGATGTTAATAGTTGCCTGATATATTTTGGTGCTCCTTTGTTTGGTGGATATATGTTGATGAGTGTTATGTTTTCTTGATAAATTGTTCCTTTAATCAAAATGTAATGACCCTCTATGTCTCTTTTTACTTTTTTAAGTTTGAAATCTATTTTAACTGATATAAGTATAGCTATTCCTGCCTTCTTTTTTGGTGTTTGCTTGTAGAATTGTTTTCCAACCTTTTACTTTCAATCTGTGTTTATCTTTTGTAGTTAGATGTGTTCCTGTAGGCAGCAAAAGGTTGGATTCTGTTTTTTAATCCAGTCTGCTACTCTGTGTCTTTTTATTGATGTTTAATCCATTTACATTGAGAGTTAATATTGATATGCTGACATCCATATTAGTCATTTTGTTGGCCTTTTTGTGATTTTATTCCTTCCCTATTTCTGTTCTACCTATTCATTCTTCTGTTGGTTTTGACTTTAGGGTTTCTTGTATATTTTTTGGAGTGGGGCTTTAGTAGTGGTGAATTTCTAGAGATTTTGTTTGTCTGAAAATGTTTTTATTTTTCCTTCGTAGAGGATGGAGAGCTTTGCGGGGTAGAGTATTCTTGGTTGGAATTTGTTCGCTTGGAGTTTGTTAAATATGTCGGACTATTCATTTCTAACCCGTAATGTTTCCTCAGAGAAGTCTGATGTCATCCTGATAGGTTTTCCTTTGTAGATTATCTGTTTCTTCGTCCTTATCATTTTCATTATTTTTTCCTTGTCTTGAACCTTTGGAAGCCTTACTATTATATGTCTTGGTGTATTTTTGTTGTTATGATAATTTGGTGATCTTCTAGCTTCCTGTAACTCTATTTTCATATCCTTCTTTATGTTTGAGAAGTTCACTTCGATTAGCGCCTTGAATAGCTTTTCATTTGCTTGGTCTCTCTCCTCACCTTCTGGGACTCCTAAGACTCTTATATTTCCTTTTCGCATGGTGTCTGATATTTCTCTGATTGCTTCTTCATTCTTTTTTCTTTGTACTTCTCCTTCTTTCTCTTTTTTGGTCCTTTCTATATCCATATCTTCGAGAGTACTAATTCGTCCCTCCATTTCATCAATTCAATTTTTGTTGCTTTTTCCAGAGTTCTTTAGGTCCTCCAATGATCTTATAATCTCCTGCATTTCTTTCCTTTCCTTCTCTAGGGTCTCAATTTTATTGCTTTGATCGTTATTTTTCTCATATTGTTCGTTTCCTTTTCGTTTTCTATGTTTTTTAATCGTGAACATTTTAAATTCTTTATGTGGCATGGAGAAAAGCTCTTCTGTGTCATTGTTGTGTTCTGGTGGCTGATTTTCTTTTTGTGTCGTGACCTTTCCCTGTGGGCTTGCTTGGTTATTTGTGGTTTTTCTTCTCCCTGTGTTTGTCTTCTGATTTGTTCTACCCCTTGGGACACTGTGCTACTGATGTTGGCAGGCATTTCTTCAGAGTGCTCCTTCTGGGGTGTCTGAAACTGTTGGTCCGACCAGGTCCACCCCTATTACTCCAGAGTTCCACAGTCCTGCTGGGGTGCTGTCCTGCTGCTCCAGGTGCCAAGGGGTCACTTCTGCCTGCTGCAAGTGCTGAATGCTGGCCTGTTTTTCTGTAGATCCGGGCACCTGGGAATCTTCTCCTGCCCCATGTGTGTGCTACCCTTTGGCTGTTTCTATCGCTGAGGGAGGGGTCTGCTTCCTCCCTGCCAGCGAGTGTGCCTGGTCACTGTTTTGTGCCACGCCCGGTGCCTTGTCACTGCTTCTAGCGTTGGGGGGTGGGGCTCCACTCCTTCTTTGCACTCCTGCAGCACTACCAGTTCCAGCCCTGGGGGCCCTCCTGAAGATGAAGTGTGCTGTGCACGACTCTTCTTTCCCGTATGGCACTGGGAGTCTTCCTCCCTGAGCACACCTGGGGGCCCAGCCAGAGCTGCGGCCCGAGGTGTGGACTTGGTTGTTCAGTCCCTAAAAACCTCTGGGCAGAGGCCTGGGGGCTAATTTGCTCCCAGCAGCTACTCTCCAGTCCTTGCACTCACCCCCCCTGCAGTTGGGGTGTGCTGCATGCAACGGTTCCTTCCCCTATGGCCCAGTCATTCCCTCTTTAATGTCCCACAGGAGCCAGATGTGAACCGATTCCTCTGGGAGCCTCAGTCTACCTATTCCTGACTAGCTCCATGCTCAGTCCTTTGACCCTTGATGCCAAAACCCAGGCAGGCTCCAGACCAAGTCTGGTCCCATCAATTCTCAGCTCACCTCCAACATCTCTGGTGCTCCTTGGAGACCCCAGATCCTCAGAGTCGCCTGTGAGGATTTGTTAGAGGTTAAACAGGTACAGGCTTAGCTCAGCTCAAATGAAACTTGAACACTTCAGGTCATTGTTGTCAATTTTCCCAACACAGGGAAAAAGGTAATTGTCAATTAATGAGCCCATCAACTGAGGCGGGAGGAAAATCAATAACACGGACCAATACAAGCGTTCTAATGCCAGTCAAGATTCAGGAGCAGGAGCCTTTCACATAGGTACACTGAGTAATTGGTTTCTCCCTTGTGACCCATCCCGTGGACTCTACAACTCTCCAATTAACATGTACCGTTGACAGGCACACAATTATTTGGGTTCACAGTGCCCCAGCCAGTGTTTGTTCAATCAGAACTTGCAAATACGCAGGAAGTGCACAGAATAGCAAATGCAGGATCACTCTGGGATAAGTCAAACAGTAAGTGGGTCTTAAAGGAAACCTGGACTTCGGGTTTCTTTTTCAGATTGCTGTTCTGAATCTCAGCCCAGGCACTGGCTCAGCAGTGCAGTTCTGGCTGCTCCATGATGACACCTGTCCTACTCTGGGGGAATTCAGATGGGGCTGCCCATGACATGGCTGGTGCTGTGCCCCACTATCTGTCAGAGAGGAAGAGATCATCCCATTCATGTTGGGCAATAACTGGTCCTGTGCCTTGCACAGGATGCCATTTTCCATTTCTTCCAACTGGGTCTTCCTACTCATCTGAGTCAGCCTCCAATTCCTAGGATTCTTCCTGGGCCTCCCCAAGCTACATCCAGGGTCCTGCCTTCACATGCCCATAGCATCCTGGTCTTGCTTCTTCCTTAGCACTTACAACACTGGGTTACCCTGTTGGTTCATCTCCCAGTTTCCCCACAAAAGAGTGATACTTAGAGACTAAGTATCATTTATCCTAAATACCAGCACTTGGCAGAGAGGGTCCTTAGGAAGTGGTTGTTTGATGGCTGTATGGGTAACAGTCAACAAGGAGTGGGGAAGTGGGTGGAGGATGGACCTGTGAGCACCTGGAAGAACACACAGGGGAATGGTTGACTGGTTGGGAATAAAGACGGGTGAGAGGGAGGACAGAGGATCCGTGGAGAGGTCTTGGGGGTGGGTGAGTGTCTGGAGTGGGGTGCAAGGTTTGTGGTAGATGGAAGGATGGGTAAAAGACTGATGGAGAATTGGGTGCATGGTGGGTGGGCCAGCACTGGGGAGGCCATTGATCACAGGGGTTAAGGGCATGGGCTCTGGAGCCAGGTATCTAGGGTTGAATCTTGGCTTTTATATTTCCTGGCTGTATGACCACAGGCAATGGATCACTCTCCCTGGGTTTCAGTTTTTACCTGTACAGTAGAAATAATGATAGAACTTCCTCTTAAGGATGTTGTGAGGATTAAATTATATACCTGTGAAACTCTTACAACAGTGGTTGGCATAATGAAGGGTTGAATAACCACTAGCCACTGTATTTTTTAAATCATTATCATCTTCACTATCGGTAAATGTGAAATCGGGGCAGACAGGGCACAAATGCCCAGGTTCTGCGGCAAGAGCCACCAAAAAGTCCCAAAAGGCCAAAAGGCCAAAAACAACAAAGACCAGTGCATGATGAGAGGACAGGTCACTCTGTGGGGCTCACCCGCGTGCACCACTGCAAGAGACTTCAGGCTACAGGAACAACAACAAACATGGGGTTTATTTTACAGACGGGGGAAACAGAGAGCGCACTGCATCCTCGCGTGGCGGCCGCCTCACCCAGAACGCAACGGGGGTGGTAGTTCCTTGGGAGGTGCTGGCTTAGACCCACAAACAGGTCTCTGAGACACCAGGCCCAGGGCCCCTGGGGCTCCTTTCAGGCTACGTCACAGACAGGACCAGAAGCCCAGTCTCTGCAGAGTCCTTCGTCTTCTCTTCCTGCTTGGAGGGTGGCTGCTGGATACTTCTTTTCTTCTTTCTTCCTCGGAGGCCAGGAACGGACTTCTTTCTTCTCTCTTCGGAGTCTGGAACCGTCGTCTGTCTTCTCCTGGGGGCTGGTGTCGTCGTCATCGTCTTCTCCTGTTCTTCTCTTTCCCCCCTTTTTCCTCCAGGTCCCTCCAATCCTGGCTTATATCCTCTCCCAGAGCACCATCCACAAGTCTGATTGGACCATTTTCAATCCTGGAGCTGATTGGACTTACCCATCAGCTCCTAGCACCTGATTGGTCCGTTCAAAACGGCAGTCACTGGGCAGGAGCAACTGCCACAACTGCTTGGGAGCAGCGGGGTAAGAGGTCCCACCACTCCTGCCAGCTCCCACTGCTAAGGCAGCTTGGTTCCGGTAACAAGTGGATAAGAGAATGATTGCAAGAGCAGATGTATGGATGTGAAGAAGTTTAGGTGAATGGATAGGTACATGGGTGAATGATTTAATGGGAGAATGGGTAGATGGGCAAGGTGGGGCAGGGAGAGAATGGAAGGAGGGATGGAGAGAGAAATGAATACTCGTGGCAGAGTCGTGGCTGGGGCCTTTGCATGGGAGCCCTCCTCTGAACTCGCCTGCAAGGTCTCAGTGGCTGCTGCCTGCCACATCTCCTCCACATGTCCAGGTTTTATTGTTCCCAGTGCAAAATCCTATCAGACTCCCCCCTCCCAGATGCACAGGTGTGCTCCTGGGGGGCTCCTAACAGGTCACAATCCTAGCTGTCTCCTCTGAGGTCCTCCTGGTGGCTCAGTCCCTGTCCTCTTCTCATGGAGTCATGCCTCACGGCCCAGACTCTCCTTCCAGAACCTGACACCCGTGGGCCCCTCTGAATGTTCTGGGCATCCAAATTTGCACTCAGGCTTTCAGTGCTCCACTTGAGGGAGCAGAGTGCAGCTTTGCCACCCTTGTGCCTTATGACTGTAGGTCATGGGATGGACCTCACACCCCCAGGAAACTGAGGGAAGTCACTGAGCATCTGCCATGGACCAGACCCTTGACACTTACTCTTGGGTCTAATCCTTATTGCAGCCTCTGAAGCGAGAGAGTAACCATCCCTGCTTTATACAGAGGAGTCAGAAGCTCAAAGTCACAGAGAGCAAATAGGGCAGAGAGGATTTGAACCCGGGTACCCCACTCTGATGTGAAGGCTCTTTCTACCATCCCAGTCTTTTTAGGGTCCTCAGAAGGAGATCCCATCCCATTTCCAGGGTGCTCACAAACTGCTGCTTGGGGACAAAAGCTGGAACTGTGCCATGATTCTGGACCAAAAGTAAATGCCTTGTAGGGATAAAATTATATTTCTTATTGATTTTATGTTAGAACAACTTGGCTAGAAGAAGTTCTGTTTATTAGTTTAAAGAGTTCGCGCATCTGCCCTCCCCACCCCTGCTCTGTGTAACAGACATGGACATAGATCCCCTTTGGTTGCCAAGGATACCACACTGTGATGTGTTATCTTCCCAGCAGGAGTGGGCCTGGTCCTGGCAACAGGGGGTTCTGCCCTTCTCTGCTCTGTCTCACAGGCTGGCAGCGAATCCTGAAATTAGCTTCAGTGGTGATCCACTCTCAGGGATTTGGGGGTCTTAAATGGGACTCCTGAAACAAAACGCCTTCAAGAATCATGGATGAATCCTGAATTCTAGTCACTGCGCCAGGCAGGCGCTCTCACCCCATGTAGGCAGCTTCATACGTCTCTCTCCCTGAGTCAGACTAGAGGCCCTGGGAGGTGGTTATTAAATATCTAAAAATTTAATACTGCATGACATTCAAAGCACCATGTCACTGAGTCCTCAAAATAGGCCTGACCCCAGGCAAAAAATTGCAGACCAATCTCACTTATGAAATTGAACAGGAAAATTATACATAAAATAGTATCTAGTAGAATCCAGCAATATATTTTTTAAAAATATATCATGATTAAGTAATGTTTGGATTAAGTAATGTTTGATTAAGTAATGTTAACCGAGGAATGCAGAATTAGTTCAACAGAATTTTTATGATAAAACACAGCATATTCAGATTGAAAGAGAAAAATCAGAGGTTCATCTCAAAAGATGCAGAAAATGCACTTAATAAAATTCAATATGTATTTTTTGATTAAAACAAACTCTTGGCAAGGCAGGAAGAGAAGGGAAATTTCCCAATCTGATAAAGTCTTTCTATAAAAAAACAAACAAACATTTTATGGTGCCATAGGCCTAATTCCACCAAGTCAGGAACAAGGTCAGAGGCCCTCTAGCTTTGATTCTGTTCAACACTGACCTGGAGACCCTAATTGATTCAATTGGGAAAGAAAAATTAAATAAATTCCATAAGAATCAGAAGGAAGGAAGCAACTGTTTTCATTTATATTTTTCCATAGAAGATCCCAGAGAACCTTCAATCTTCTAGAATGAATAAGAGAATTAACCCAATTGCCCAATACAAGTTCCATATCTAGGTTTCAATGTGTTCTGATTCACTTCTGAGGACCAGTTCAAACGTCTGAAAGGGTGGGGAGCTGGGAGGAGGAGGACAGAGCCCCAAACATGGAAGAAGAGAAGATGCCTCAGCTGAAGACTAGGACAAGAGTGGAAGCAACTGTTGTCCCTGGTACCCTTCCCGGGGGCTCTCTGTTCACTCTTGTTAAATGCTAAACCTGCAGTTGAGTTTTAGCCGAAAGCCCCCTCCAGGTGGAAGTCTCTAGTCTTGCTGAGGGTGTGAGGGCATCTGATACAGTTAATGAGGCAACCACTGGCACATCTTTCTAACAAACTGCCAGCTGGAAACATAGAACGCCTCCCTCAGTTTCTGCTGGAAGCGGGGAGCCTGACTTGTGGAAGTTAACTTGCTCCTGGCCAGATCTAGCCCTCTCTTCACTGAATCTTGGGGTTTTTGCATAATAAGGGCAGCCAGAAGCCACAAGCACTGGCCAAGACAAGATAAAGCAGTGAGGTGACCAACCCAAGATCCTGCAACCAGGAGTAGCAAGTCACGGAAGCAAGCACCCACCTGCCTACCCGCCTGTCTGTCTGTTCACCCATCTGCCTGTCCATCAGTCTGGCCCTTTGTCTGTCCATCCATCCATCCATCCATCCATCCAAGTGTCCATGTTCAACACACGCACCTTCTAAGTGCCAGGCACTCTACTAAATCCTGGGGCTACAGCTGGATTAAAAGGGACCCTAACCTGCTCTCTCAAACCTCTCCGTCCTGTGGAAAAGACAGCCATGAACAAATAATTTGTATCAGTAAAATGTGCCCAAATAAAGAAATTAAATTACTGAAAATGAAAAGGAAGAGAGCTGTGAAGGAGAGATTTGTGGTGCCAGGAGACAGAGAGAGAGAGAGAGTGTTAGGCTGGGGTGGGGCAGGGGTGAGAGACTGTCACAAGGAAGAGTTAGCATATGAAATATGACTCAAAGAAGGTGCCACCAAGCAGCAAAAACTGCAACAGCAAGAGACTCCTTTCAAAACAGAACGACAACCAGAATGATACCTGGGAATTTACTTAGCAAGAGATGTATCTGACTTTTATGGAGAAATTTATAAAGCACTACAGAAAGAAAGAAAAGAGGAACGGGGAGGCTGAGGCATCGCTGGGGGGTAGAGAAGGCAGCAACGGGGGCCCCCCCGGCCCACACCATGCGGACTCTGTAGGGACAGAACAAACGTCAATGGAAGAAGCAAAGAACCATTTGGTTTCTGGGCTGTGGCACTTGGGTAATGAGCTGTATTCTCATGTCCACTTGTCATAGCACAGCTGATGCACACGTGGTTTTGTAACCAGCTTTTCCCCACTTAACAATATAGCATGGGCACTTCCTATGGCATTAACTGGTGTTTGAAAAAAAAAAAAACTAACCCACATAGAGGATGGGTCTCCGAGGTAGACGAGCAGGGCTTCCCCCTATTTTATTTTATTATTTTTTAATTTTTTAAAAATTTATTTATGCATAAAGCTGGGGTACAGACCAAAGGCGTGGAGCAGCGAGAGGGTTCACCAGAGATAGAGTGGGGAGCAGAACAGGCCGATCAGAAATACACTGCTGAGGGGAGCAGTGGGCAAGGCAGGAGAGGTCTGCCGCGCCATGTGGGAATCTCCCCAGCCTGGCGTTGAACTCGCGTTGCTGCCGACAGCTCCACAGCGCAGCGCTTAACCACTGTGCCACCAGGGAGGCCCCGTTCCCCTTATTTTAGAGGCGAGAACAGGGTGGGGTGGGGGGGGGTGGGGGAAGCCAACACTCCTGCAGCTTCCATCATGCACCCTCTAATTCTCACCCCTCCCTGGCATGCCAACTTTCCCCTTCATCCTGCAAATGAGGGAGTGGGGGCCGCAGGTTCTAGCTGCTGCTCGCAGGGCTGAGAGGAGAGCCTGGGCTCCCGGTCTCTGTTCTGGGCTGCTCCTAGACCCTACCCTTCTTTCCTTGCGTCCTGGAGTGAGGTGGAGTGCAACCATTCAACAGGTGGGTACTCTCCTTGACATCATGCTGGAGTGCAACTGGGAGCTTGGGGTGCAGCTGGGAGCAAAACCAAGATCCTGCCTTAGTGTCCCAGGGTTGCTCCAACACATTACCACAGCTTGGCAGCTTCGAACCAGAGAAGTCTGCTGCCTCACCCGTCTGCAGGCCAGCAGCCTGGAGTGGGGCCAGCAGGCCTGGGGCGCCAGGGAGAGCGCCCTCGTGTCTTCCAGCTTTGGCAGCTCCTGGCATTGATAGGTCCGCGCCAACATCACCACTCTCTGCTCCCATCGTCACTTGAACTGGGTCTCAGATGTCTCTTTGATCTGATATATCACCAGTCATTGGACTTAGGGTCCAGCCCAAATCCAGGGTGGTCTCATCCGAACATCCTTAATTATATCTGCAAAGATTGTTTCCAGACAAGGTCAAGTCACGGGTATAGGGAGTCAGGACTTGGACTTAACTTTTGGGGGGACACAATAGAATGTGCTGAACCACATTCTAGTGGAAGAAAATGAAGATAGGTAGCTTATTAGATTAATAAATGGCATGGCAAGTGGGGGAGGGAGACAAACTATGCAGGGGCGCAAATTGCAGTATAAACGGGGGCTTAGGGAAGGTCATTCATACGGGCACTGATTCCGCCAACCAGGGGGGCAGGAAGCCCACTCTTTCAGTCACCTCTGCTCCGTGTTTCTAGCCTCTAACCCAGAGCCTGGCACCTACCCCACATTCGTGGACGCTGCGTGAATGAGCGAGCGTGAGAGCTGGGGTTGTTTAGACTGTGTGGGAGCGGTTTCTCCCGGTCACCCTAATCTTTACTCTAGGAAGCAAGAGTGAGACCCCGGCAGCTGAAAGAGCCGTGGCACCAGCCATATTGCAGGAAGTTAATTAACTCTGGGTGTTTTTCCCTTCTGTTCTCAGCGCTGGAAAGCGAGCCTTTGTTCCTGACAACCTCAATTAGCTCCAGCTTCTCTTGACTCCCCCACCCCAACAGGAGGCAGGAGCTGTGGGCGCCTGCCTGTTTCTGGGCAGGCAAGATAGCCTGGCCTCCCCCGAAGACTCCCTGACCTCTCAGCCCCAATGGGCGTGCCCGGCGCTGGCTGTGCTTAGGGGCCATGCAAGATGGTGCTGGACCCTCCCCTTGTCCACTCTTGCTGGTCCAGGCCCCACTCACCCCCTGCCACCCCACCACAGTCCTCTGGACCCCTGAAGCCCGTCTCCTGAGCTCTAAATCCAAGTCAGTCAGGGCTGGCCTGGGCCTCTGCATCTTTTGCACCAGGTGCAGCAGGTCCCATCCCCACCAGACAAGGAGCCTCTGACCCAACACGTACCTGCTCTAAACCCAGGACAGGTCTGGGGGTGGCCGCCACATCTGTAGTTTACAAACTCCCCAGGGGTTTTGGAAACATAACCAAGGTGGAGAGCCCCTTCAGCAGCCATCGCACAGCGTCAGAGCACCTTCCTTGTGTGAGGACTGCCAACCAGGGCGCGGCACTGAGCCCAGCACTTCCTACTCTCTAACCACCGTCGTCCTAAGACCTGGGGACCCACAGCCCCACTTTACAGATGGGGAATTAGGCTCGAAGAAGCGGAGGACTTGCTCTGGGGCATTCAGCTGGTAAGTGGCAGAGCAAGGATTCGGGATCTTTGGATAGCGCTTCATCTGTAACTGGCACATAGTGGGCCTGCATTCACAGGGGCTGTTTTATTTCTCTTCTACAAAGCAACAACAACTCCACTTTGTCACATCATTACATAATGATGATCCAAAGCAGAAAGTGTGAAGCATGTTTTTTACAGGGCTACAGACATAGTCGTGTGGCAGGCAGCGAGATGGTGTGAAGGAGGGGGGAGGGTGTTTGAGTGGGGGAGTTAGAAACCACTGAAGGCCTTGGAGGTGGGAAGGGAAAAGGATGTGGTCAGAGCAGGAGGAATCAAAGCAGAAGGGGGTGGCTGGGGGAGAGCAGGCTGGCGGTAGGAGACCAGACAGGAGGCTACTATGCTAACTGGCTACTGCAACAGTCCAGGCAGGGACGATTGGGCAGACAGGAGTCAAGCTGCTAACAGACCAGCAAAAGGCACACAGGGCAGGTCCCCGGATCCCACTGCTGCCTTCTGCTAGAAAGTCAGGCCGTTTTCAGAAGGCAGCTAGACACACTTTCAGGCAATTTCATCTCAAAGCGAATGCATTTCATTATAATTTAAATCTTTCTTGGGCTTCATCAAAGGCTATGGATGTCTTGACAAAGAGAAGCGTCTCTTTCCTCAGGTGAGGGGAAAACACGCCAGAGCTTTCTCTTCTAATATAAACTAAACCCGGAGATGCAGCTGAACTTGGCAGAGCCTGCAGGAGAACACTAATAGACTCAATGAGAAGAGAATTATACAAGGAGACAGCTCCAGAGGGTGGTGGGTGGGGAAAGAAAGAGACCCCAGGTCGGGGTGGGCTCCCAGGGAGCTGGGATTAGCTGCTGCCGCAGGGCCTGGATGGGCTCAGCTTCTCATTAGCTAGAAGCTTCTCTGCCTGGAGACCAGCAAGATTAGACCCCTTAGCCCCCAGCATCCTTCCTGGTCAATTTCCAGTGATCCCATTAATTATGGAGGCTGGGGGACTGGAATGGAATCCGTGGCGTTTCCTGCATGAGAGCTCTCAGTGGGGGAGGATGGGAGTGACCTAGAAACATTTAGCCAGGAAAAAAAACAAAACCCAAGAAAACACTGCCGCTTTGACGCTCGTATGAGAGGCGGGGAAGGGGCTGGGGCTGCTGTGTGTACACGCGTGCTTTAAACTATCATCTCAGCCAGCAAGACCTCCCGTGGAACACTGGCTTAGGAGAAGGTGCTCTGCTTTTATAAAATCAGATTATTTTCCTTTTGCCTTTCATAAAAACCAGTGTTGGTCTCTGACTCACAGCTCAAAACAACCCTCCTGGTTAGAGGCCGGGATTTCAGTGGTGGCGCAGGCTGGGACTGCTCTCAAATAGGAAATCGAAGACAGGAGACAAAGGAGGGAGAGGGAAGGGAGAAGGGAGAGCAGCATGGGAAATAACTGTGGAGTTAATGCTCAGCCAGGGCTCGGTGCTGGCTCCCCGGGTGTCCCCCAAGGCTGCTCAGGCCCGGTATGAGGAGGGCAGGGGTTCTGGGTTCCCTACCAGCAGCCCATTTGTCCCCTGCCAGCCAGCCCGTTGCACCCCCAGGCTGCTTGGCTGCCTGCCCCACTCCCGGCAGAGGCCCGGGGGTTTAAGCAGATGCCCCATCACGCTGGGCGGGGCTGTCACCTCCAGGGGAAGGGGCCATCACTCGGGTGATGGGAAGCTCCAGGCTGCCAGGAGGCAGGGCCCGGAGCCCTGGAGCGCTAGAGTGGCTTCTAAGGGAAGGTGTTCCCTGTCCTGTCTGTCTTGCTCGCATTCTGTCTGTCTCTGTCTCTGACTTGCTGTGTGTTCCTCTTTCTACCTTCCTTTGAGTCTCTGACTCATTTTATCTCATTGTCTCTCTTGTGCTTTGTCTCCTTCTCTCTTTCTCTGTCTGAAATTCTTTCACTCTCTTAAGAACAATGGCTGAACTTGTTAAAGCAGAGATCAAACTCCCCAATGGGCAGATTGTATGAGAAGGTGGCTTTAACACCTGGTGTGCGCACTCTCTCTCTCTCTGCCTCTTTCTTTCTGCTGCTTTTCCTCTGTCTCTGTCTCTCTGCCTCTTTCTCTGGCGCGCGCGCGCGCCCCTCTCCCTGTCTCTGTCTCTGTCTCTTTCACTCATCACCCATGGGCGGGTGTTAGGTGAGGAGCACAGCATCTGCCCCTCAGCCCAGAGGCTGGCTGGGAGCAGTGCGGCTGAGCCAGGACCTGCTGGTCCAGTGCCGGCCATGGGGACAGGCGGAGACAAATGACAGTGAGGCCCACGCTGCAGTCCCAGTCGCCTCCCTCCCAGTCCCCCAAGCAGCTGAGGACTTGTAAACTGTACTCACAGCAGGCCCGGCCCTGCCCGCCTGCGATGGCTCAGCTGGGGAGCAGCCCGCATCAGGCATCCCATCTAGGGAGTGCAACTCCTTTGTTGTGACCATGGCCAGTGCCCAGAGGAAAGGCAAGGTGGGGGGAGGCGAGGGTGCAAGGGGTCCCCCACATGAACTGCACACCTTGCATAGCTGGGATGTGCCTCGGCCCCTCAACCTTATGGGCTAGAGCGGGAAGGAGGGGCTTCCATCGGGTCCGCCGGCTCTGAGAGGAATAGAGTGTCATCCCGGGAGAGGGGAGCCGACATGCAACCCTGAGATATTCGGGTAGTAGAGCAGCTGTTCCACGTGGCCCTGATAAGAGCCCATCGCAGAACTGGCATGGCTAGCGCCCGCACTTGACACTGGTCTCAGTGTCGGCAGCTCACGCGCTCTGCGCAAGCGCTAAGAGGACGCTCGGACACCTGCTCTGCCACTTCACAGCTGCTTTGAGCCACGACTGATATGTGGTTTTCACCTATGCTAAAATGTTTTGAACCAATTTTCCAAAATCAGGAGAGTCACATACAAAGCAGAGGGTCTGGCTTTCTCCCAGGGGCCTGGCCCAGCTTCGGGGGCTGGTGCTGAGCGAAGCATCCCTCCAGGCAGGGCAGGCGCCCCCTGCTGACAGCGACGGGCACCTGCCTGCTCCCCTGCCTCCCAAGCCCCCAAACCCGCCGCCCCTGGGCTGGGGACCTCGGTCTGGCACATAACTGGCGGCTCCCACAGCACCTCCTTTTTGGTCCTTGACAAAACACCAGGAACTTCCCAGTTCAGGAAAGGAGGGTCCGTCTGCTTGCTAGCAGGAGGAAGCCTCGTCTGGGGTCTGTCTGTGACTGCCCGTCCGCAGGTGACAGTTGACGTATTTCTCTAGGGGACACCCGGACTGGACACAAAGACCTGTCATGATGGCAGATGGGATCCCTCTCGCCTGCTGCTCGCTGCCGGGGCTGCCCACGCTCAGAGGCAGCCCGGCCACTCGGCTCTTTGCTGCAGCGCTGGCCCTCGCATGGTCGCTGCGGTAAAGAGCCGGGCAGGACCGAAGAAGCGGGGCCCTGGCCCCTCACAGGTGGCGTCTCCTTTGTCAGCTCTTGTTCGAGGACTGTTTGCAGAGCCCCTAAGGGGCCAGATCCTGTATGAGATGTGAGAAGGAGACTAAGATTTGGTCCCTTGCTGTGAGAAACTCGGGGCTCGCGGAGGAGCCCAGAAGAGGCCACGTGAGGCCTGCACCTGGGTGACTCAACAGTTCAGCCTCAGGAAGAGGTTGTCTGGTGCTGAGGGTTGCGGAAAGCACTGCAACTGGGGTGAAATCAGGGAGCTTACAAGGGAACATGGCTTTTGAATGGGGTCTTGAAATGCTTCAGTGAGAAAAGAGGGTCAGAGAGGGTTTTCTGGCCGGGGTGGTGGGGGCTGGGGTGGGAGAGCAGGAGCGAAGCTGTGGATGGAAGTGGGCAAGTACAGGGTGGGAGGGCGCGCATCTGACCACAGGGGCTGACCCTCGCGTGGCTGTGGTTTCCTTCGTGGCCAAAGAAAAGTGGGGATGACTGGGTTAATTTCCAAGATGGTACAGAGAACACAATTTTCAAAGTTCATTTACTCTCCCCCTACCCTCTTCCTTTTTCCTTGTGGCTGTGGGAGCACCCACCCAACTGGGTTGGGGGGCAGCAGAGGAGCAGTGGGTGAAAGTTTGGCAAGGAGGCAGAGCCAGGTCGAGCAGAGCCTCAGGTGCCAAGTAACAGCTTCACTCTGCAGGTAATGGGAACACGAACAGGTTTGGGGCGGAGGTGACATTATCAGGTTGGCTAACATTGTGGAAAGATCGGGGCCTTTTGAAGAGGGTGGAGTGGAAGCACCAGTGTGAGGGTGGAAGGAGCAGGGAGGGGGGCTGCACTGGATAGCACCTCCATGGGGTGCAGAGCCCCGCTGGCTGGAGGAGAGTGGACAGTGCTTCCTCTCCCAGCAATGGAGCATGCCAGAGGTGGAGGAGGCTGCCCACCCAGGTAGGAGAGTTGTTCCCAAAGGCAGGGATGCCCCCTGTTCTCTGCAGGAGCCTAGCTGTGTGAACTTGACCTCCTGTGCATCCAGTTCTTCAACCCACCTAGGGACTGAGACAGAGCAAGGAGTCTGCATGGATCTGGTGCAGAGCCTTGTAGTCTTCAGTAGCAGCTATTTCCCTGCTGCTTGGGCTGGCAGCTGCTTGTGAACTAAGATTCCAGAGTCAGGGAGAGTTTGGATCAAACCTTTGCTCCACATGGACCTTGTGGCCCTGGTCCTGAGGATGCTGAGGCCTCCTCATCCGATAATGGGGCTAATGGCAGCACCTATGTAGGAGTGGAGAGGACGAAGTGAGAGATTGCACGGCATGAGGTGCTGTAATAGTGCCTGACACAGTAAGTGCTCAATAAATATCAGCTATTACTAATTTTAATATTAATGGCGTTTTATACTATTTGTACTAAAAGTTCAATTTGGATTTATATTGCAGAATTTCAAAAGGCAGTTTTATTACTGTCAGATACACACAGTGACCCCTATTGGGCCTCTACAACATTGGCAGGAAGAGATTTGGGGGGCTGCTTTGTGCCTTTCGGGCAGCAGCTACAAAACCATGCTCTGTGTGGCTTGGAAACAGCAGGCATTGGCCACTTGTCTTACAATTGGGGAAGTACATGAATATAAATATACAAATATGCAAAGCAAATGTCTATTTCTTGAATAGAAGCAAACTCTCTGTGGGTACCCGATAGAGAACATGATTGCCTCCAGGAAGGAGAACTGAGTAGGGGGAAACTTCTCACTCTGTACCTTTTTGTGTCTCTGGATTTTCAACCATGAGAATGAATTAATCATTAAACATTAATAATTATCATTAAACAAAGAATGTATTCCAGCTTAAAGATGAACCAGTTATTACACAAAATGTGCAGATCTAAAGAGCTGAGGTCGGGGTGTCCATCTACACTGTGAGCTCCCTGCTCCCTCCGGTCCCTCCCCTCCTACCACTTCCCCTCCCCAGGGCTGGGGAGGCTGCAGCGAGTGTTGGGACCCCTGGCTCTTTGCCTATAAACCCAGCTGTAAAATAGGACTATGGTATACAGTTGCAGGGTTCTACAGTTTTGATTGTTGCTATTAAAATTGATTTTTTTTCTTGAAATCACCTAATATATAGAAAATATATAGTTGGTTCCACAGCAGCAAATAGCCTAAATCAATCCACTCTAGGTCAGAATCCCAAGCCAACATTGCCACTGAGAACAGTTCTACTTGTCACCCGCAGGGGATATTTTCCTTTGGGCGCTTGGGAGTCCAGAGCCTGGTGACGCCAGGGAGAATCTGGTCACTGTTGAGGAGGCAGAGCCAGAAGGAGTCTTCTGAATTCTGCATACAGGTGGCCTCCAATGGACTGGTAATGGACCCCTGTGGCCAGTCCAGCACAGGCAAGGCACCAGACCTGACTTGCGGAGAGGTTCCTGCTCAAAAATTATTAGAGAGTCCAGGATGGCCACAGCAGAGTGATAAGCCAAGCACAGGGCCCTCTCAGCATGGGGCCCTACGCAGATGAGGCAAGTCCTGCAATGGCCTTTTGGGGTAGGTGACCCAGCTACGGCTCAATGTGGTTTAAGAGAGACACCCAAGGTTGCTGCGCAATTTAGTAGAGGGACTGAGATTTGAACCCAGGGAGAGTCCATGTTCTTGCACAATAGAAATAGCGGACGTGGAACACTCACTTGGAGCAGCAGTCTGTCCTAAACCTCACCCACATGTTCATTTAATGCCTACACCCACCTGGTGGGCAGTTATTACCCCCACCTTACAAAAGAGAATGTTAGCGCAGAGACATTCAGTAACTTTCCCAATGACATATAGCTAGTGAGAGATAGAAAGAGGGTTCAGATGCAGATGGCCTGACTGCCAAAGTCCACTCTCACCTCCATTGTCTCCTGGGAAGGCAGGAAGGGCACTCCCGGGAGGTGTGGGGCTGAAATCAACCCAGCCAAACACAGGGGGTTGACCAGTTGGCCAGACAGGGCTTTCCCGTGATCTGTTTCCAGATCACCTTGGAAAATTCTGTGTCATGGCTGTGGTCCTGTTGTGCAGGTCCTCACACACTCACTGTTTATAGGAACATGGGCATCACGTCTTGACCTGATGCCCTGAGGACCTCAGGCTGATGGGACAGCAGCTCGCCATGGGAGGAAGAAAAAATAATGGAAAATACAGAGAGAAGCTTGAATGTTTGCCTAATACCAGGAGGAAATCCCACCCCAGACTGCCCATAAGTGGCACCCCCATGGGAATATGAGGTCACCCAGCCCGTGGCCATCTACGTGGCCTGGCCAGGGTAACAGACTGAAGCGGGGGAGCAGAAGGGGTCAGCACCGGGCAGGTTAGGGCAAGAGATCGGCATTTTGGGTCTGGGACTAACAGGAAAAGAGTATTTTAAGGGGAGACAAGCAGCACCCCAAAGAAGGAATCAGAATGACTAAATCATCATATCCACACACAAACCTTCAGAGACAAGTCCATTATTATTTCCATTTTATCCACAGGGGAGATGACACACCAAGGCAGTAATTTGTCCAAGAACACCCAGGCAACAAAGGGCCAGAGCTGGAATCCAGAGAGGCCCATCTGACTGCAGAACCCTAGTGGCTAACACTATGTGAGTCCGTAATAGGTGGCCAGGGTCAGTTTCCATTTCTGTGTCTGAAAATGAAGGCTAAGGGCTCTGCACGTGGAATAGTGCTGTCGCTATAACAAGATGCCTCACATGCAGCTGGCACATAGTAGGTGCTCAAGAAATGAGCTTCATGAAAGAGCCAGCATGGCAGCTGTGAGAGTTCACTTGGCTTAGGAACTGGATCTGTGTGAATACAATTGTAGCAGGTTGTATAATTTTATTTTATCTCAGACACTCAGAGTTTGGACCTTTAAAATGCAGCACACTAATGGATGTAAATGAGATGCAAATCAAGCTGCCCCTGGATAAACAGGAAGCCAAACAGTTCCACTCCAGCTCTCAACTCTCCTTCTGGAGATGAAGGGTCGGGCTCTCTGAAGAAGACCCAGTGCTCACAGCTGCCTGATGTATGGGTCACCACCAGCTTGCCCAAGCAATGATGCTATCTGAAGGCACCTCTGCTGTGCTCTCAGGGGTCCAAGTCTAGGGAACTTCTTCCCTCTCCATGCTCCTTCACGACCACAGCCCATGTTCTAAGTGTGGCCCCTCTAGGAGCAGCCACTGCTACATAGGTCAAGACAACCACAAAAATAGAGAGAGCTCTGCTTATTATGATGAGGTTCCAAAGGTCAGGGTGCTATTGGCATCTAAATCCTACAGGTCATGGGCCTCCCTGGTGGTGCAGCGGTTAAGTGCTGCGCTATGGAGCTGTCCGCAGCAGCGATGCGAGTTCGACACCCAACCGGGGAGAATCCCACATGGTGCGGCAGACCTCTCCTGCCTTGCCTGCTGCTCCCCTCAGCAGTGTACTTCTGATCTGCCTGTTCTGCTCCCTACTCTGTCTCTGGTGAACCCTCTCGCCGCCCCACACCTCTGGCCTGTACCCCAGCTTGTATGTATAAATAAATAAATCTTTAAAAAAAAAATCCTACAGGTCAGAAACATAAACAAACTACCAGGCAGCCCAGGGATGATGGGTGTGGACTCCCAGGGAAGGAATAGGGACTGGGGTGAAGGGGGGTATGTGCCCCATCACCAGCTAGCAGCCCCCACTCTGTGGGAGCTACAAGATAGATATTCTATTTGTTCAAAAGAAGTTGCAAATTTTGACTTTTTTAATGTGACATTCTTGCTTTCTGGTCCAAGTTGCTGTAGTACCATTCAGCTTTCAACAACATCATGGAGTTTTCTGGCTCATGAGCCTCCTGTTTATAGAGACATAAGTGGTTATCAGTCTTTCCTGGGGTCATGGGTCCTTTGAAAACATGATGGATGCAAGTCAAAAGAAAAGCCATATTTGCAACTCATAAAACTGCAAAACATTGATTTCTAGGATGTATTAAACCAAGATCCTGTGTGAATCGATCAATTACAAAATATATTGCGACTCAATAGAAAAGTAGGTAATAGGCCTACACTGTACTTTGCAGAAAAGAAACCCTAGTGGTCAATAAACATTGAAAAAGTGCTCAGTCTAGTCAATCATGGAGGAAATGCAAATTAAACATGACCAACCCCTATACCTACCGGGTTGGCAAAAATGAAAACGCCTGACAATATCGATGCTGGTGAGTTGTGGAGGAACTGGAACTCTGTTATGGATGGGAGAGTAAATGGTGGAAACACTCTGGAGATGGTTGGAACTTTCTTGGCACCATCTGGTAAAGCTGGCTGTGCACACTCCCCACAACCTACAATGCCATCTGGGTTTTTTGCCTAGAGAAAGTTTTGCATGTGTAAAATGAATGTCTACAGAACATTGGTCATTAAAGTCACAGCCTGTGAATATCCCAAACGTCCAGAACCTGGTCAACTGCAGTTGAGTCATGTAATACATGACCACGTATGGAGCAGAGAAAGGAGCAGACCTGAGATTCACATAACAGGGACAGATCTCCCAACCACATCATTGTGTCACGTGCCACTCTGGAATCCAAGTCGGATATTTATAGTCTACATCCATCAAATGTTCAAACACAGGCACAATGACTCAATCCATCATTTCTTTTTTAAATGAGGATAGGGCCTCCCTGGTGGTGCAAGGGGTTAAGTCTCAGCACTCTGAAGCTATCGCAGCCATTGCAGCATGAGTTTGATCATCGGCCAAGGAGCTTCCCACATGGCACAGCAGACCTCTCCTGGTTTGCCTGCTGTTCCCCTCAGCAGTGTACTTCAGTAGAGCCGCCTGTTCTGCTCCCCACTGTCTCTGGTGAACCCTCTTGCCCCTGTACCTCTGGCCTATACAACAGTCCTTGTATGCATAAATAAATAAATCTTTAAAAAATAATAAAAAGTAAGTAAAATGAAGACAGTGGTTACCTCTGGGAGAGGAGAAAGAGACAATGAGGGCAGGGGCCACAGTGGGCCGGGAAGACGCAACAGCAACCTCTTTCCCAGTCCAGATCATCAACGCACAAGCCTTTGTTTCATTGTTCTCTCCATTACAAATATATACTTCCTTAGCTCTTTTTTGTATATATTTTATAACACAATAAATTAAAAAATTGTTCTTCTTTCTGCCATTAAAATAAATTCAGTGAAATCTATGGCCTCTGCTATCGGAACAATTAAAAAAAACATTTAAATGCAGAGAACTCATAACCTCTCAGAGATCTCACATACGCCGCTACAGTTGATTCACATACTCATCTCACAGGAGGTGGGTAGCCAACCTGTACAGCGATGTGGATCAGAGAGGACTGTGGGAAGGAATGTTCTGGAACAAGCAGCACCTCTGGAAAACACCTCTCCACATCTGCACAAAGCCCCACTGCATCCTCAGCACCTCTGCCCTCCCTTCCTGCAGCATTTTCAGCTCCCAAGACTCCAGCTTCCTCGTGGTCTACTCCAGGGCAGCATCTTGGGCCAGCTGTCCTGGCCAGCACCCCTAATTGTTGGCCAGCACCCCTAACTGTTGGGCCCCCTGCAACCCCCACCCCGCAAATTCAGTCCCTTGGGAAACAGGAAAGTAAGGAAACACCAGAAGGTAGCTAATTGTGTGTGTTACAAATAGTAATCTTGCTTTTTAAACCTTAGGAGGATAATGATCTGGTTTTGGAGTATTAAAGCTTAATTGTTTAAGTGGGGCAATAAAAATCAACCTCAGAACAGCAGAGCCTGGAAGCAGAACAAACATCCTGGAGAAGCAATGTTGCGAGCAGAGTAAGACTTGCCATGTGGCGTTGGGGAGCCACTTCTCCCCTCTGGACCTCAGTTGCCCATCTGTTCTGTGGAGGTATTGGGCTTCTAGAAGATGCCTAAATAACCCCCAGTCCTGACCTCCCAGGGTTCTGACCAGCAGCTTCATCCACTCTGTTCTGGAACTGCAGGAGACCAGAAACAGTCCTCCCAAGATAGCCTGGTGCCTGGCGCGTGGCAGACACCTGCTCACGGAGTCGCTGGCTTGTGCTGTTCTTGTTCCCTATTCCTCGCACGACCAAGGCAGACCCTGCCCTTGCTGGCCCTTGATATTGCTTTCCCCGCTTATAAAACAGGGAGGACCATGGAGGGTCACTGTGAGAATCAGATGCCGGGTGGGACGGCCCTTTGCCCAGTGCCTGGGGCATGCCAGGTTCCAGCTCGTTTGGTTCTCATCTTGCCTCGTCCTTCACTGTTCACCTGTTCTGGCTGAGGTCCCCCCAACACTGAGCCCGTCCTCAGTTCTGGTCACCCTCCCACCCGGACGGCCCAGGTGAGGGTGCAGGCAGGCCCCGGGGGGCCAGGAACTGGTGGAAATGGAACACTAAACCTCTCCACCCCACAGAGCCTCTGTCTGTTAGACACAAGCCTTAGGGTGACTGGATCCCCAACAACTACACGGCTCACCCAACATGCGCCCCCATAGTTCAGAGCCCATAGTAAGTCAAAGGAGAAGGGAGTTCTGATCACCAGAGAGATTCCTTTAAGATGTTGGCTGATAAGGAAAGTCAAAAGTGGGGGATTTGGAGAGGACAGAGAGAGGGGAGAGAGGAAGGAGGAGGAAGCGGAGAAAGGGGGAAAGGCGGTAAAGACAAGAAGGCAGGCGGAATGGAGGGTGAAAAGAGACAATCCATTCAGGTCCTGGTTGGGGGCGCTTTGGCTCCACGAGAGGGGTCAGCAGCTTGCTTTGGCCTCTCCGGCCTGGGTGGAGGAGACTGAGGTCAAGGGTGTGAGTCCATGCAGACCTTGCCGCAGGCTAACAGCTGCAGGGCTGCCCACTGCTCCTCTCACACCCCAGAAGAGATGCGGCCCAGTCTTGGGGGAATGCGGGCGGGAGCGGGGCTCAGAGCAGGAACAGGGCGGGAGAAGCTGAGTTCTGCAGCCATCCCAGACTGGGTAGGTTCGCTGTCAGTTCGGGCAGTTTAAAAGAGAAACCTGGAGCCCCCGGCATCATTCCCACAGCTTAGGGGAAAATAAGCCAGCAGGGAGACAGCAACTTAGGCCCCCCTGAGAATCCCTATAGGCATTTTCCTCTCAGGCCATTCTCTGCAGCCCTCCACCCCTCTCCACTACTCTCTGCCTCGCCATCCTCTGCGACGCTGCCCTTATAGTCGGTCTCTCTGCTCAGGTGTGCCCACTCACGCATGCCACACCACACTCCAGGTGTCCACCGTCAGGCACGCGCACCCTGAGCCCCCGCTCCCAAGCGCCTCCTGCATTCCAGGCCGCAGGTGACAGCCGCAGAGGCCAACGGTGCAGAAGCCCGGGCATCTTCATTGACCCTGTAGGCTGCTACACCCCTAAACGGAAGTTCACAGCTCCTGCCAGGTGGCCCCACACACAAGCCTGGGGGTGGTAAGTGGGACCACAGTCACCAGGGGCTCTGCACGGTCTCTTGAGATTTCCCTCCATCCCAGGTCTTGTGAACAGTCTCTATTAAATGCTCGAGTGACCCAGTTGGAGTGAGTCGTCGATGTCTGGCTGGGGCACACCTGAAACAAACAGTTCATAGTGCTCAGGTCAGCCCTGCCTCCAGGTCAGCTCCTCTCCAGAGAAGGAAACCAGGAGCCCAGAAGTGCAGAGAGGGCAAGTGACTTGTCTGAGGTTGCACAGCCGGTCCAGAAGAGCTGGGATTAGAACCTCATCTCTGTACTGAACACCTAAACCGGCATCTTTATATTACTGGGGTTTCCTAACTGGAGGGCTCATGGTTCAGCACTGGTGGACCAGGCTGGAGGCAGGAAGCTCAGAAGCTAACAGGGTCGCCGCCCACCTGGGAGCTTCCTGAGCTGCAACCTCAGAGGCAGCCGGGAAACCTCCCTGCCTCACCTGCAAAACCCTCCCATTCCCTTCTGTCAAAATGTCCTTATTATTAAGCGGTCCCTCTCCCCTCCGTCCCCAGGACTAGGCCCCAACCAGGCTTCCCTCGTTCCCTCCCACCTGGGCTGTTGCCATGGCCCCCAGGCTGGCCTCCTGCCTCCATCAGCCTCACTGCTGTGGGAGGGATCTTTCTAGAATGCCCACCTCATGTCAACACTTCTCCTTTTAAGAATCTGTCTCTGCCTCCTCACTGCCCGCGGGATAAAGTCCAATTCCCCTGCGAGGCGTTCAGAACAGGCCTCCCCCAGATTTGCCACTTTGACATGCAGATTATTTCCAGCTGAAATCAATCCAGGCCCTAAAGTCTCAGGGGAAACTTTAACCACTCCCTTAATTACCTAGAAGAATATAAATGGGGGGAAGGCGTTCTTGTCCAGAATTAGGGTTACAACCAGAAAAAAAGAACACCTATCTATCAGAGAAGCCCACCTCCATGCAGGGCAGACATCTAACTACAGACCCGAGTCTCACTCTCCTGCTCACGTGGGGCCCCACATTTCTACCAGAAGCCTGAGCCCCAACCCACTTCTTAACTCAGGAGAGACGCCTTTCCTGCCTCAGACCTCATGCTTATATTGGCTCCCTGCATGTAGGACATTAAATTTGGGTTTTTTCTCCTACTAACCTGACTGATGTCTACTTAGAGAAGTGGGGGGCTATCTCTCCTCCTCCCCCACCTGGGCATCAACCCCCCCTCCGCCAGGCCTCCCCGGAGCTCCCCCGCCCCCGGCTGGCCTCCCCACCAGCCTCACACAGACACTGCAATGTCTGCCCGCAGGCCTGTGCTGCTCTTCCGCCTTTGCACAGGCTTCCTTCTCCACCAGGAGCGCACCAGTCCTCCCTTCCGGGTAAACGCCTATGCAGCTTCCAAGATGCAGCTGGAGTTGGTTAAAGGTGGGGTCTTTTAGTTCCTCTTTCACGGCCACACCCCTCTCCCCAACTCAGACCATCTCGTCACTGTTGCCCCCAGGATCTCTGTCCTTGCTGCGGGGTACACCGTCCCCGCTACCTCAGATCACTCAGACTGAGCAATGGTCGTGGCAAGACATCTCAAGTTTCCATGGCCCTCTTCACCTGGATTCCATTGACCACCACGCCTTTCTCCCTGGCTGTCCCATGAACTCCCGAGGCAGGAGCCGTCTTTGTCCTCTCTGTCCCTGTGCCCAGTGCCCAGGGCCCAGCCGTGCTCAGCCATCATGCTGACTGAGCCTCGAGGATGGGCGATCCTCAGTTACATGAATGAGATGTCTTTGGACTTGGGGCTGCTGTGTGACCTGAGGCAAATCCCCGGACCTCTCTGTGCCCATTTCTTCCTGCTGAACTCTGGATAGTAAAGTCTGTCATTTGCTCATAAACATTGAAGTGCCCTTCTCCTCCCCTTCCTCAGAGACCAAGCCCTCTCCCAAGTGCTAGAATGCTTTATATTTTATGTTTATCCAGAGCTTTCTTTTAAATTCTCCTCTTCGAGTTTCCCTAAATCCTTTTGCAGTTGAATTTATTTACACTCTGAGGAGAGCTGCTTGGATCACAGAGGCACTGCCAGCAGAGCTGGTCGCCCCCACACTTGCGCATGTGAATTCTCTCATCCAGAAAGGATGCTGGCTCCCAAGAAAGCGTGATGGGCCATGGGAACACGCAGGCCTTGTCTGTACCCACAGGATAGGACTCCAAACCTTCCGGAAGCCCAGCTGGGGGGACCCTAGACAGCACTCCACCTCTGTGTAGGATCATCAGGGAGGGTTGAGGCAACATGATTCTCCTCTGAGAGGAGACCTACCCCCAGCTCCTCCGGCTTCCCAGTAAATGTGCCTCTCCCTGCCCCCGCCCCCAGGGGCGGAAGTCATCCAGAACCAAGGCTGTGTGAAATATCGGGCTGGTGGAGGACACCCCCCTGGGAAGACCTGGCCTCCCCTGTCGCCTCATTATAGCAAGCTTTCCCACACGCTACCTCGACTGCGGATCTCGGGCAGCCAAGGCTCCATTCGCTTACAAGAACGTGACTTATGATTTATGGTTATGATTACAATTCCTTTTTTTCTTTTTCTTTTTTGCAAAACATCTGATTTAACAGGGAAAATGCTATCCAGAGGAGCTGTGGGCTGTAAAAATGCAACAGCAGGGGGAAAAATGCTGCTAATGGTCTCTACTAGTAACAGGGGCCAGAGATGAGCGCGCAGGGCCGGCACGCAGGCTTCTCAGGAACTGACCTGTGACTTCCAGGCAGAGTCTGCAAAGGGCCCAGGCTCGGCCCTAGCACTGGGGGAGGTGGCCCCAGAAGTCTGGGCCTCTCTGGGGCCTCTCTCTGCCTCCCAAGCCCTTATGCCCCAGGTGAGTGAGAACTCACAGATAAAAGCCAGAAGCAGCAACGACCCTAAAATCAGCATGAGGAGGGACTGGGCATTGCCCTTTCCTGGAGTCTGAGGGAGGGCACAGGCTAGGCCCATGGTTGAGAGTCTCTAGGTCACCTAGGCCCAGTTTGAGATGATCTGCACCTTCGTCTGCCCTCAGACAGGGAGCTCCAGGGCCCATCTGAAGTCTGGGGGGTCCGTCTGCAATTTTCACAAACCACAGAATGAGAGAGCTGCTTCATCATCGCCTTCTGAAAACCAATCTGGCCTTTGCAGCAATTATTTTTTCATGACTGTCTAAAATTCTACTGCTGGATACACCATAATTTCATGTGCAGCAACAAGGAAAATGCTTATGATAGGACAGGAAAGGCAGGAAGCCGACAGCGAGTCCGTTCATTCCGGGGACACCTATTTAATAGTCCAGCCATCGCGGATGGGAACCGCCGGCATAAAAGCTGTTTTCCGGGCCAGTTCTTTCCCACAGTGTTCTTCCGTGTTATTGCTGCACTGTTTTTGTTTTTAAGTTGTGTTTTGGACCTTCCTGAAGCCATAACAACCTTCCAGCCTCCAATGCAAACTCTGAAAGCAACTGCTTGGGAAGAAGAGGTAAAAAGAGGGCAGAGTTGAGTCTCAGCAGAGCAATAGCCCAGTAAACGAGTGAATCAATCCAAAAACTGGCAAGAACCCCCCACTTCCTGTTTGCACCCTGTGAGGTGAGGATTCTGAAGGATCAGCCAGGAGAAGGTGGCTTCTGCCTTCACAGGCTCCACCGGTACACAGGTGCCCGACTGCCTCTGCAGGGACCTCTGTGGGGTCAGCCTGTTACTGAGGGTGCCCTGAGTCTGGGTGACAGCCAGTGTGAAGGGAGAACCCTGCTGAGTTGCTATGAATTTAAAAATGCTGATGTGGTTAAATACTAAGGGAATCTTCTGCCGTCACTCCCAAACGATCCCAGTGGTTTAG
Organism: Scalopus aquaticus; assembly: GCA_004024925.1. Taxonomy (NCBI): domain Eukaryota; kingdom Metazoa; phylum Chordata; class Mammalia; order Eulipotyphla; family Talpidae; genus Scalopus; species Scalopus aquaticus. The sequence continues at coordinate 37,928 of PVIJ01002481.1, read as the reverse complement.
GGAGAGGAAGAGAAGCTTCCCTTTCAGCGATCAGTTCGTATTGCCAGAGAGGTACCCTCCAGGCTCTGGGAAGGCAGCGCAGCTCCCCACCCAGGGATTCCAGAGCTCTGCCCAGCATCCCTGAGGCCGAGGCGTCCCCCTGTAGGAAAGGTTGAGTGATCCAGGACGGGAGGCAGGGCCCCTCCGTCACCAGGCAACCTGTGCCCAATCTTAGCTCCCACGAGTAGGGAGACTCTCTGGGTGGAGTCTCAGTCTGTAAGAAGTGGCAGAAAGTGGCAGACTGACCACCTCACCGGACCCTTGAGGGGCCTCAAGCACGAGCGTGGCTGTGAGAGTGCCTGGGCGGTGGTTAAAATGTGTGTGTTGTCACAGGGCTTCTTCTTATGCAACTGGCAGGTCTGCTCGCCAACACTCCAGTGCTTGTGAAATCCACCAGGCAAATGCACATGGCCACGGATTCGAGCTCGTCTCCCTCTGCTGGGGAGGTGTCCTGGCAAGGGCTGCAGGCCATCTGGGCCGAGGGAGAGAAACCGAGGCTTTTGGGCGAGGATTGAACATCAATCACCACAAATAAATAACAACTAAAAATGTCATTTTGAACACTTCTCTGTGCCATGCATTTCGCATCCAGTAACTTTTTTAATCATCACCACAATACTATGGCAAAGAAACTAGGCTTTTTCAGGTAGGACATTGAGGCCCAGAGTGAGTAAGTAACTAAGGCAGGTCACACCACTGGGGTGGGCTCCCAGGGTGGTCTGCTCTGGAGCTCACACCCTCCATCACTGCTGTTTGGGTGGTGACCTTGGTGACCAGCAGGGAACAGAATAGTGGGCAGTCTGTCTCTTCAAGAAGAGGGCAAAGATCAAGGAGGCTGGGGGGCAGATGGAACCGTTGTAGCAGTTAGCTACTGCTGCGTAACAAACCATCCCCCCAATTAGTGATTTAAAACAATATCCACTTTCCTTTGCTCACAGCCTGCAGTTTGTCTGGGATTCCTCATTCTTGGTGGGAAGTGCAGACTGGGCAACTGCTGAGCTTGGCTACGGGCTGATCTGAGATGCCTCCACTTCCCCATGGGTCCTTCTCACAAGCTAGTCTGGGCACTTTCCCATGACAAAAACAGGGGAGCAAAGGCAACACAAAATGCACAAGTGCTTTTACACACTTGCTGTGTCGAGTCACAGGGCCACACCAGAGCCTCCTGATGTGGGAGGTGCCACCCAGGGCAAGGGCACAGGGTGGCATGAAAGCTCACTACTGCCAGCCCATAACAGTCCCTTTGGCAGAGTTCTGTTGCTGCTGGCTCTGTGAGACCCTCCAGAGGAAGGGCCTGGGGGCTCACACAGTCTGCCAGATGAGACCCTTATAAGCAGGGGAAGTATTTCTGCCTCAGGACCACCCTGGGCGATTGAGCCCAGCAGCCTCTATTAGAGGTGTCGAGCCTGAAGCTGACAGGCAGTAACAATCACAAGGCTGAAAGTGATCATGGCGCTCATGCATTCATTCCATAGACATTCCATCAGGCTTGCTGGGTGCCAAGCACAGTGCCAGGTGCCTGGTAGCTGGAGAAGCCAGGTGACTGGCCACTGGAGCCAGATCCCCGGTGGGCAGCAAGCATCCCTGCCCTCAGCCTCTCTCGTCCATTCTGCCACTTCATTCCCAGCGCAGCGTGGAAGGGCTCTACAAATGGCGACAAGGTCAGAGAGCTCCCCCACAGCCCCCCAACACACAGCACGTGCATCACAAAACCGGGCTAAAACCTGGGCCTCTTGCTAGAACACTGGCCTCCCAGTTAGTCTAAGTCTATATATTTTGTTTTTTGAGACCTTCAAGGAGCACCAGCCACCTCCCTCCAAGTCCTGAGCTTTTTCAACCTGCAGCCCCACACCTCATTCTAGTATTCTTCAGACCCTTCTGCCCTCCTCCTGTGCTCCCTCGCTAGCTCTCCCTCCGCTGGCCAGGAGCCCTGCCAGAGAGGGGGAGGCCTTGTCGTGGAAGGGGTTAAAACGCCCGGAGTCTCTTATAAATATTTCATGAAAAATATCTGCTGAGATAACCCCAGACTGTTGATGTCGACATTATTGCACCTGCACATTTTAATTGGTCCAGGCCCATAATTAGTGCCTGGAAATCGGCACAAACCTCATTTGGCTGTGAAAGGAAGACTGGGCATCCCAGAGGACGGCCTTTTAACTCCTATGTGGCTGGGATGGAGGAGAGCTGGGGAGGAAGAGGCGCGCGACCCACCCTCGTGGGCCCAGCCCCCAGGCTAGCCCAAGCTGATGATTCTGTTGGGCCCCCAGAAGGGATGGTGGCACCCATGGAGTGGAGCTCCTGAGATGTGGGGAGTCCTTCGGGGATGGAGCAGAGGCTGGGGGCAGGGCCTCTTAACCTCATCCCTGCTGTGACCCTGCAACCCTTTGGTAAAAACATTTCTTAGAAAAAAGTGTTTTAAAACGCATAAAATATTCATTATTGCAAAATAGGGCAATTATATTTTAAAAAAACCAGTTATCAAACATTTTAAATTGGCTATTGCAATGTATGGGGTTTCTTTATTAATGCATTCAATTATAAGAATAACATCAGGTCTAATAACTACTGTAATTTCAAAGCAGTGATGAGCATGAATGATATTTCAAGTTACCTGCCACAAGTGTGGTGTGACATGAAGATATTGTGCTGCTGAATGGTGACAAAGTCCCAGGTGCCGCCAGCATCACGGTGGCTGCCGACATTCACACTTGCAGGAAATGTTACATTTCAGCAGCGCAAAGTGAGTGAACATAAAGTTGTTTCTTTCACACCCAAGTTCACAGACTCCAGGTTAGGGTCCTGACCTCAGGAGCTCACAGCTCTGATATTTGCCAGCTGGGTGCCCTTGACCCCCCTGTCCGAGGTCTTCATCTACAAAAGAGGCGCTGGAGACAGGCCGAGCAGGCTTTCCACACTGCTGGGCTGCTTGCGTGTGGCCTTGGGAAGCGACCTGATCTCACTAAGCCTCAGTTTACTGGCTGGAGACTGGGCTGGAGAATGACTGACAGCCCTGTCCTCACAGGCTGTTCTGGGATTTGGGTAAGACAGTGAAGGCAGAGTACCTAGCAGGTGCCCAGCACAGATCTAAATACACGGGAACTTTGCCGCAGCCGCAGGAACCAGCCTGGTGCTTTGGCATCCAGCCCAGGTTGCCCAGGGCGATGGGCAGATGTGAAGCCCGAGCATTCGCAGCAAGACCTGGAAGGCTCAGTCCACTCAACCTTCTGTCCTGCGGGCATGTCCTGCAATGTATGTTCCTTCTGTCTGTTCTGGGTGTACTGTCTGTCCTGGGTGCCCCTCTCTCTGTCCCATGTGCATTGTCCATCTGTCCCACATGCACTCCCTGTCTTAGCCTTTGTTGCTTCCTGCCATCACCCAAACTAAGAGGAACTCTGGGATACCTCATCTCCAGAATGGGGCTGCTCTAGGACCCTGTCAAGTCAGCACCTGCCAAGCAGCTGCGATGGGAAAACCAGACATAGCCCATGTGGCGACTGGCACATCCCTGCCTTGGTGGAAGTGCCACCTTTAGGATTCTGAGTTTCTGACTCTCACCCAGCATGTGCAGTGGCGTCATCTCCACTCCCCCTCCCTGTCTGCTGGGGTGCCTCACATGCAGGCATCAGGTCGCTCCCCAACTCGGCTAGGATGGGAGCAGGGAGCAGGACAGTTCTCAAAATAGACAGCCCGACTCGGGGAGAAAGGCTGGGGCAGGGTCTGGCCTTGGCTCCTCCTGCCCTCTCCTGGCCTCCTGCCCACACTGAAGGTAGAGGTGTGTGTCCTGTTTTGGAGTGTCAGAACGGTTGCCATGGCTACCTCCCGCTCCATTTCCACCACCCCCCCACCCATGACTGGCAGCCTCAGTGTCACACAGCAGCCTTTTCCACTGTCCTCTGCTCATAGGTGCAAAAGCATCCACAGCCACAGCCCCCTGGAAGGCAGTGCCCCCACTGCCAATTTGGGGGAGCCCTCCATGCCCAGGAGACCCTCCTCCTCCTCCTGCACTCTCCATGGGCCCGGGCTGTGTGTGTGGAGGGGGAGCCATCATATCATTTCAGAAGCATGTGGGGCCCATTAGTGCCAAAGTGAGCGGAGAGATGGACACTCAGGGGAGTCAGGTAGTGGGCGTGGGGCTGCAGGGTGGCCCTGGCAGGTGGGAACATACTTGGGCGCACACCTTGCAGGTCCGGGCTGGATAACTGTGGGAGATGGGTTGGGGAGCAGGGAAGGAGAGCCCCACAAGCTTCAGGGCCTGCAATGCTCTAGGCACTGTGCCCTGCTTTATGGACACGGTCTCATCCTACATCACAGTGACCCTCTTGGGCTAGGGGAGCACTGTTTGAGTCCCATTTTACAAATGGCAACCTAAGGCTCAGAGAGGCTGAGCGCTTTGCTTAAAGTCACAGAGCTAGGAAGTGGCAGCACCAGAACTCCAACCCAGGCCAGCCTGGGTGTGCCTGAGTGGAGGCTTCCAAGAGCCATGGGCTTCCCACTCCAAACCTGACCCCCAAAGCCTAGCTGCCAGTTGCCGAGGAGTGACTTTGTGCTCTGGTTTCCACGGGTATCACGTCTCCTCGGATCCCTATGGACGTGCAGAGTGAGCCTCAGAGAGGTTATGCCACAGGCCAAACGTCACACAGCTGGTAAGCAATGGGAACTTGACCTAGATTTGTCCACCTCCAAAAACAAACACTAATTCAAAAAATACTAATTGGGCACCTACTGTGGACCCAGTCTTTACCTAATGGGGCTATCAGTAGCCCCCCAAACCAAAAACCCCATCCCTCATGGAGCTCACCATCCAGTTGGGGGAATGGGCAAAAATAATAGACAAACAGTAAATCACCTCATATATTAGAAGGCGCCGAGTGCTGGGGGGAAGTCGGGCTGAGTTCGCGAGGCTGGGCCAGCCAGGAGCGGGTTGGAGGGGGACAGGCTTTCGTGGGTGCCCGGGTGAGAAGGCACCATTCCAGCACAGACTTACGGGAGCCGAGGATGTGAGCCAGGGGATGGCAGGGTCTGGCACACACTAGGTGCTCAATAAATATTTGCTGGAACAATGAACTCATCCCAGGACCTACCTGGCAGGTGGCATTGGCACATCGTCCGTGTGTGATGACGGTTAGCACTGGCTGAGCAGCACTGAGCTTCCGGTTTGAGGGGCTTCGCTCACAGGCGTGCTCCTTCATGGGGCGTGTGGACGCGGCACTCTGCTCCTTCTCAGCGCAGGCAAAGGGGAAGTAGGTGTGAAAGGGCCCCGGTGTGGCCCTGGCCTCAGCCTGCGCTGAGAACCAGCTCGTCCCAGGATGGCTGGCCCTGCTCTTGGGCTGGCTCCCTTTCTGTAAGGGAGGAAACTGCCAGGCCTGGGATTCATGCTGGCCACAGACTCGTGGGCAGGCCAGACACTGGGGAAGTGGTGGTGGGCTGCGGCTTCATGGTTGGGAGCTAATCAAGGGGCCCTGTGGAGGGTCTGAAAGGAAAACCCGGGGACCCGGTTCGTCTTGAGCCTGCTGGGCGTCCGCACAGCCTGCCGAGAGACCAGCCGGGATGGTATTTTTGAGGTTAATGCCCAGTGAGATTGTGCGGGGGGCGGTTGGAGCGTTATCTGTAGACCGGGCTTGCAGGAGCGATGCTGACAGAGCTGCAAAAGTAAACTGTGCTTTCCTATAATTAGATACATATTTATTTTAAAAGGTTATAATTTCCTACTGGTTTGTGCTTGATAAATACAGACTTTGTTATTGTTATTTTTTTTTTTCTTAACTGCAGCTCAGGAAAAACAAATCCAGGTTTGGACATGTATAGGGAAGTCATGATGATCTCAGGCAGTTTTCCTCTGAACCCACAAAGCCAAGATGGGATGGAGATAGAGTGAGTTTGGGGTGCACAAGATGTCAGGGGCAGGCAGACAGACAATTGAGAGAGAGAGGACTTCCTGAGTACTGGTTATAACCAGAGTTTGCTGCCCTGCAATTCTCTCCTCTCTGCTTTCACCCCTGCACAACCCTCTTCCTGGAATGCTTTTCCATCTCCCAAGCTGCAAGATTAAACCCTGCCTATCAATGTATGGCTGGAAGGCCACCTCCTCCAGGAAGCCACCCTGGAGTTCACTGCTTGGCAAGTCTCTTTAGTCTGAATTCCCACAGCCCATCCTCCACTCCTCTAAGGCTGTTGCCACATAGCACCCAGCACACATGGGGGCACAGGTGCCCCAAAGCTCCAATATTTGACAAATGCCTCCAATCTGTTTGCTTAATAACACTCTTTAATATTGGAGGTTAGAATTGAAATTTGATGGTGAAAGGAGGGAGAAAAGAACTAAATTTCTCAAGAGGTGATGGGAATTTGGACTTAACCGTGTGCTCAGATTTTAACACTGGTGTTCTCAGCATAACTGGAGGAGATGGGTGCTATTTACTGAGGAGGAAACCGAGCTTGAGTTGCTCCAAGTCCTGGCATTTGAATCCAAGTCTGTCTGACCCTAAGGCTTTCCACTACATTTTAATGGCTCCTCCATGAAGGGCACGGAATCTAGGTCAGTCCAGAGGTGGCCAGTCCAAAGGACCAGCAAACCCTATGTTTCCTCAGATTCCTGGAAAACATACTGTAGTTTGTGCTTTTCAAAATGGGGTCCCCAGGACGAGAGGCAAATAAGGTTCAGGCTGGGGACTTGGCCTTGGAGGATTCCATCCACAGTGTGATCTGGTTTACACAAGAGGCCAAAGGCCACATTAATGGAGGTGGAGTGTCCAGAAGGAGGGAGGTGATTACTTTGCTAGGCCTTACAGAGGTCAAATATAAGCCTGAGTAGGATCCACTCCAGGAATCTCACACTGAGAGAGCCATTACCTGGTGAGGGGCCTGGGGACTTTTAGTCCAGGGAAGACACAGCAGGAAATGAGAACTGTCATCAATACCTCAAGGGCTCTCCAGTAGATGAGCAATTAGAAAGATTCCTTCTGGTTCTAAGAGCTGGAGCAAGGACCAGCAGCTGGAAAGCACAGGAAGACACACTTCACAAGGGCTGCCTGGGGGATGGGGAGGAGTAAGGCCTCCATCCCAGGAGTTATTCAAGTGAGATGGTATAAAGGTGATTCAGCATGAAATTATGGCTTTGACAAGTGTCTCACCCCTGAGAAATGACAAGCATGCCCAGTCCCAAGAGATACTCATAGCTCGTTCTCATTCCATAATTTTTTAGGGCAATACATTCATTACTTGCTAAAATGGAGGTGCCTTCATCTTCTGAATTAGGAATTTCCCGATTGTGGATTCTGGGAATCTGAATTTTAAGAGGGTTCAATATGCAGCCAGCTTTGAAAATCACTGTCTATGAGGTCATGGGGCCAGCAACTCCCTCCTCCACCTCCCATGATAGAGATGCTAGGGCCCAGGCCCAGGCTGAACTGTAAGCCAAGGCTTGACTAGTGGAGGCAGACTCCATGCATGCCAACTTGTCCCTTTCCATCATGAACCAAGTCTTGGGATTATCTGGCCTTTCCTACAGGTGGGGGTGTGGGAAAGGAGAAGCATCCCGAGACCTGGGATGTTTTCTCTGGTATGTTTACCAGCAACAGGGTATGATGGCTTATCTTATGTGTCAACTTGATGGGCCATAGTGCTCACATATGTGGACAGTCGGGATGTTTCTCTGAGGGTATTTTCTGAAGTCCATTAAAAATAGTGGACATTGAGCAGATTGCCCTCCATAACATGGGTGGGCCTGACCTGATCAGCTGAAGGCCTGAGATTTTGGTCATTCCTCCCTCCAGAATTACCTGAGTCAATTCCTTTAAATAATCTCTTTTTACGCAGACACAAATATACCCTACTGGTTCTGTTTTTCCAGAGAACCATGAGTATTTCACAGGGGAACAGACCAAGGAGATCAGCAGAGGACCCCCAGGCAGCCGAGCCCTCTGGGCAGTGGGAATTGCCAGGCATAAAGAAGGCACAGAAAACATGAACGCTCATTCGACAAAGCCATTTCCCTCTGCTCTGAAGTTGGCTTCGGAAACACAGTGTGCTGGCAAGTGGGGAGATGTACAAGAAGTTCCTCAGAACATTCTCAGGAAATGCAGAAAGAAGCCAAGCCAGAAACCCAGTAATTGGAAAGCCAGCAGGTGGGCTATGACAGCTGATTAGGAGAGCATGCCTTAGCCTGCCTGGACACAAGAGGGGACACCAAAAGTGGGGGAGGGTGGAGGAGAGAGCCTCCAGAGAACTTGGAAAAACAAACAGAGACCCCCAGAGGCCAGCGTCATTCTCACCAGAAGGCCAAAGCTCAAAAAGCTCAGGGAGACTATTCCCAAGATCCCAGACTCCAGAATCAAGAGACCAAGGGGTCATGTGGTTCAGTCCCCTGCTTCCAGAGGGGTCCTTGTATTAAGAATATTTGCCAAAATATGGGGTGGGGCACAAGAGGGTCTGGGGGAGCGATCTTGGTCCTACTGACCATGACCTTAGCTGGTTTTGAGCACTTACCGGGTGCCAGGCACTGAGCAAAGCACTTTCCAAGCATCCTCTCATTGAGTATGGACATCGTGCTATGCTCAGGCCCTATCACTAGGCCCCTTTATAGATGAGGAAACTAAGACACTGAGGAAGTCACCTACACAGATAAAACGTGGTAGGACGGATATTCCTACCAGATCTGCCTGATTCCAGAGCCCTTGTTCTTAACCACAGAGAAAAGAAGGAAGGAAAGGGGGTGGGGTGCGGGGAGAGGAGGAGTGGGAATCCTGCCACTTTGTCTAAGGAAGCCCAGGTAGGACAAAGGACTTTCCTGGAGTCTCAGGGGTATGATGCAGACAGGTCTGTGGGGAGAATGAGCGCAGGCCCCTACTGAAGGCCGCAGAGCAGGACTGGAAACAAACAGGAAAGAACCCAGGAGTAGAGGCCTGGGGCCTGGCTGCCGTGCTGCCTTGGGCTTGTGTGTTCTCAGGCCCGGGAGGTACTCTTGCTTACCTCTCCTGACACTCCTGGAATTCCTCCTTTGGTGTCCTCTTCTGGATTTCTCCTTTCTGCACACACCCCAGGGAGGCATGGCCCCTGGATTTTGGGGCCCCACTCGAACACCTTCAGTAGGGGTGCAGCTATCTAGTGGCTTCTCCCCAAAGTCTTGGGCACCTGCAGATTAAAACAAAAAAGTCAGCCTGCTTCCAGGCTGCCACCTGTGCAGAGGTGCAGGCAGTGAGTCTGAGGTACAGCCACAGAGAGGCCGGGCCTGGGAGCAGGAGGAGAGGAAGGAAGAGCGACCAGGTGCACCCGGCCGTGTCCCTGGCTCCTCAGGTCGGCATTTGCTAAGCCTCCCTCCTGGACCTCATCCTCCACCTTGAGCCACAGCGTTATGATTCTGGGAGGCATGGCCAGCCTGCCCACTCCCTCACCCACCCCTCAACCAGGCCCTGCCATTCTCCCTCCTAGACCCACCTGCATTCTCTTCTCATCCCTGCACTGTCCCTCCTCCAAGCCATCACCTCTCTCCTGGACCAAGGCTGCCGCCTCCTACCCAATCTCTCCACTCACCTCCTGACTCCCGGTCATGCATTTTCACTCATGTAGACTTTTCACAGCAGATCTGGCCACCTCCCTTGCCTCCTGGAAGCCTTTCCATTGGCTGCAGGAGAAAGTCCAAATTGCTTTTAGTGCCAGTTACCCTGACAGTTACCTGCTGGCCCGATCCTTCCTCCTGCCATGGTTCCCCAGGATGCCCCTCACCACCAGCCATGCACCTTGGGGCTCCCTCCCTGAGAACTGTTCCCCCATAGCTCACTGGATTTGTACATGCTGTCCCACCACCCTGAGTTGCTCCTGGATCTCCCCCATACCTCCCACCGCACCCAAGCACATGCCCCAGCCCCTCGGCATTCAAGGCAGCTGCATGCCCCTCCGCATGGTGCTTAGATCACGCGCTGCCTTGCCCGCCCGCTCCGCAGTGAGTGGGAACTGGGTGGCATCTTCCCAGCCGGCGACTAGCTCCAGGCCTGCCGTGTAATTAGGGCTCTGTGAGCAGCTCTGGGATGAATGCAGGTGTGTCAGCAACCATATGCTGCTAAAGATGGGGAGAGCTGAGATCGTAACCAGGGGTACCAGGGAGAAAGAGGAGATGGATTCGAAGGCTTTCTGAACGTGGTGGCAGGGAAGAGGGCCCTAAAGCCCAGGTAGAGTTTCAACAAGCAGAGACAGGGAGGAGGGCAAGAGGCAGCCTGGGCACTCTGCCAACCGGGTGGAGAGAACACTGCAGACCCGGAGCACCCCAGGCTCAGAAGTAGGCCTGAGCCCCGCTGCTTGTCTCCAGTCCACTGGCCGCTCAGACCTTGCTCTCCCAGCGTGGTCGAGAGCCAGGGCCGGCCGGCCCAGGTGGAGAAGGTGCCTCCCGCCGGCGTCGGCGTCGGTGTCAAGGGTCCCCAGGCAGACTGCCTTGCCTTTGGGCCACTGGGAGAAGTAAATGTGAACATTTAAATGACCTGGCCCGATTCTCCACGGTTCTGATTTGTCTTTATTCGCCTGCAGCTTGGTCACACTCAAACAGCGAGCCGTTTCAAATCCCTCATTTTTCCTCTGTGGGCCCAAGGCTGAGTAGCTGGAAGGGAACCAGGCCCAGGGAGGCGGGGCTCGGCAGCTAAGCCTTTCCTGCTGCTCCCTGAGACCCTCTGTTCTTTGAAGCTATGCAGAGACAGGTGAGAAGGCAAGTTTCTGTGCGAAGAAGGGTATTTGGACATGTTGACTGGGTCTCTATAGTAACCAGGGGCTTGACCGAGTGTCACCAGAAATCCACAAACAAGAAGGCGTATTTTCTCCCAAATTGGTCTGTCCCATTCAGGAAGCCAGTCCATGGGTTGGGGGTGCAGCACATGGGTGCCCCTGGACTCCAGGATCACTGCAACAGGAGCACCGCCGAGCGCTGAGCTGTGAGCACAGGGTGGGCAGGCGCCCTTGGCCTTCTTGTCATGCCCTAGGTCCCCTTCCCCATCACTAAGATGCAGGTGTTGGATTCGACCCCCCTGAACCCTGGGACTCGAAGTTTACGAATCTGAGGCTCAGAGAATCACATCTCACTTAAGATGAAAAAGTGAGTGTTTCAGCCAGTGACTGAAGCGGAAGCCATCCCTTACGTGCCCCTTGGGTGCACGTCCATTTACCACGTGCCATAAATTCAGTGGGCTTTGAGGAGGGTTGGGAGAGCAGGGAAAGAACCGGTTTACTCTGCACAGCCTAGACACGGCGCTTCCATGCACAAGAGCTCCCTTAACCCTCACAGCAGCCTGGTGGCACATCTGTGACTGCCATTTCACTGATACTGCTGAGATGCGCAGACGTCGGGCTAGACCAGTGGAGATGACCTTTGACCCAAGCACCACAGACTCCGCATCGATGGTGCTGCTTGCAAGAGTCCAAGCTCCGCGCCAACGAAGGCTTCAAGCAAACAAGTGACTTCCTCTGATGATCTTTTCAGCCATCTTGAGTTTTGGGAGCTGCTCTTCTGCTTTGTCCTTCGTGAGCTCTATTTTCTAGCCCTAAACCTCGACTGTCCTGGAACAAAACAGTCTCACCCTGGCTTGGAGAGCTCTGACAGTCCAGCACAACATCAAAAAACTTCTTCGGAATCAGCTGCACTGTGACCTCCGGGGCTGAATGGCCATGTCCCTGGGGGTGCAGCACCCCAGTTGCTCCCCGCTCTCTACAGCTCAGCCGTCCCACCTGGGTTCCGCATTTGGGGTCTTCTTTACCAGACCATCAGGACCAGCTGTGTCCATATGTATCTGACTTGGTCCTCGTGCTAGAGGAGCCGCCGCAGCCCCTTCCTGCCCCTCTATAAGAGATGGGGTGCGCATGTCTTGGGGGCTCTGGCGTCAGGCCTGCCTGGGTGTGCAGCCTGGCTCTCTGCCTCACTAATCATGCAATTTTGCAAGCTACCTCATCACTCTGGGCTTCAACTTTCATCTTCGAAAAAATGGGGATACTATTTCCCCTAAGAGCATGGTGCTTTAGATCCAGATCCCCCAAAGCACCAAAGGACCTGCCCGGAGAGTGGAGTGTGGGGTGAGGAGCAAGGTCCTGGGCATCCCACCCAACCCACCGGAATAGCGCCCCTGGTGTCTGGTTTAAGCAACAGGGTCAGCCTGTGATTTGGATAGAAGAAAGGTTTATGCAGCTGAAAGAAAGAATAAAAATTGCTGTTCCAGTTATTGTGGATGAGCTTGGTGCCCAGCGGGCACTTAATAAAGGTTAGCATTTTCCTTGTTCCTTTTTCTTGCCCCCTCTCATGCCCTCCCCCTGGATTCTTTATTAATGGCTCAGCTAAAAATCAAACCCAAATGAATAGAGAGGAGGCAGCAGGAAAAGGACGGCGTGCTTCAACATACCAAGGGACAGGCCAGGGTGTGGAGTTCACAGGGGGGCAGAGGGGCAGAGACGCTGTGACCCGAACCAGCACAGGGCACGACTCCGCTGCAGCCCAATGCCCAGGACCCCTGGCTGCATGGGGCATTGGAAAATAAGCCTCCAGGGAAATCCCAGCACAGCCCTCTGCCTGCAGGGTGCCATTCACAGCAAGCTCTCCTCCTTCCTTGAAGGGAGGACCCAAAGGAGCTGGAAAGCTTTGAAGATGTGTGAAGGGACCAGGAGGTGGTGACTCCCGAGTGGGCTGGCCTGCTTGCTTCTTGCAAATAGGCGGGACCTGCTGGACTGTGAGGATCCCCAGAAGGAACAGAACCATCAAGCTTGCCCGGTTTCCACAGATACTGCTCTGAAAATAGAGACCCGCCGGGAAAGCAGCTCAGCAATTGGAGCCACAGCGCCACCTTCAGGCTTACTTCCACCTTGCATTTTTCCCAGGGAAATGCCGCTTTGGGGGCTGCAGGTAATATCCTGGGGACTCAACAGCAAATGCACGAAACCTGAGAGATGGTGTGTTGCTGATGTGCTTCGACAAACCAGGCTGGGATGGAGAGAAAGGTCTTTGCTAAGAAGTGTATGGCAGGCAGGGTGTCAGGCTGTGCTCCAGGCAGGGACTTGCAGAGCGAGAAGCCATCTTCCATCTTCAAGATGGGGACACTGAGGCTTAGAGCTCTGTTCATGTGTACATACTAAGTTGTTAGCAGAGACAGGACCTGACCCCAGGCTCTTGAAGCACGCCCTTCCTCTCCCAATTTGGATGGCTATTCAGCTGTTAATTCTATAATAACTTCACTGTATAAGAGACGGCCACCATCAACCCACAGCACACACAGACAAGACAGTACCTGTCGGCCTCAGCACAGCTCATGCCTAGGACCCCCTGCCTGCAAACAGCATCAGAGAACAAGGCTCCAGGAAACTCTGGGCATCCACCTTTGCCCTCCACCACGTGCCATTCATAACAAGCTTTCCTCCTCCTTCTGCAAAGGGAAGGTTCTTTCTCACTCAAATGCCAGGAGATGAGACTGAGTTTAGAGGATGCAGCTTCAATCACAGCATGGGCTCCGTGGGCCTGAGCAGAGCCCTCTGCACTCACGGTGCATACGAAGGTTCATTCTCAGGCTTTACGTACCGTCCCACACAGGCTCACACTCAGGCCCTCCACTGGCAAACTCCCACTGGCCCTTCATGACCCACACAAACTGCTGCCTTCTAAGGACGCCTCTGACCCTTTCTCCACGCCGGAGCAGTTCGCCATGTGTGCCTTGAGTCACCGCTGTGCCTACTGAGACATCACTAATGGATGGATTCTCCTGTTTTAGGAAGCTTTGTGTGTCTATCTGTCTAGATGAAATTCTGGCTGGAGTCAGACTTTATTCTTTCCTGGGTTTCAGGGAAAGTCCAGCCAGACCCGGGCACAGTGCAGATGCTAGGGACTCAGAGAATGATATAGGATGGATGGATGGATGATGGACAGATGATGGACAGACTGGGAAGCAGGTAACTCTTATGGATAAGGTATCACTCCTAAAACAAGGATGTCATCTACTCTAAGGAGATATATATCTAATAGCATTTGCTCCCAAGCCAAAGTCACAAAGCATGAAATTGCAGATGAGCATGTGAGGAGTGGCATGTTGGCATCTATCAGATACCCTCTTCTGACTCTTTCTTCTGGTTTCCCAGGGAACCCGTTAGAAATCAGTGTTCTCAAGGCGTAGTTCCCCGGATGCCTGTAACAGAACCATCTAGTGAGTTTGTGGAAATGCAGGTTCCTAGGCCTTCCTCTCTGAGATCCTGATTCAGTGAGTCTGAGATAAGACCTGGGAACATGCATTTTTAATCCCCACTACTCAAGGGATTCTGACGAATGGGCAAACTGCAACCACTTTCTAACAAGAAGAGTTATACAGGGACACGCCAGGAAATCCCTTTGCTCACTGGTTCAACCAGAGAGGTTAAAGAATGAACCCAAAGTCCCATAGATATTAAATGGTGGAGGGTGCCTAGAGAGCCCGCAAACACCCAGAAGCCCAGGGGCTAATACCCTCCACCCCCACCCCTGCCCCAGCCCTTCACTCCCCTACCCCACAAGCTGCAGAGAGCAGGGCCTGTCTGTGCTCCCAGTCCTCTGACAAGCCAGAGTGGCAGAGCTTCCTCCGTGTTTACCAAGGCAGAGAAGCCAGCAGCTGTTTTCAGTGTCTGTTTCTACCTAAACACAGCTCTCGCTCCCAAACACAGCGCTGCCAACAACTGCTACCAGCCCTGGAACACTAGCCCCAGTTGTGTTCATGCTGGAGAGGGCTCAAGTAGAATGGCAGGACCAGAAGATCGTTCTGGATGGGGAATGGCCAAACGTCCTGGCAACCGTGATGGGCAAGCAGCCCTCCTGGGCCAGCTGGTGAGCTCCTGGGGGAGGACATCGCCACCAGAAGGCAAAGAAAATATGCGTTATTCAAACCCCTGCTTGTCCCTGTGGCCCGCAGCACCTGGTCTCCAGCCACAGGGTGTTCCATCGACCTCTTGCTGAGCACCTGCTACGTGCCAGGCCCTCTGCATGGTGCCTTCCTATTTTGGTGCATCCTCATAACAACCCCAAGAGGCAGGTGATTCCATTCTGCCCACTTCACACATAAAGAAACCGAGATCCAAAAAGGGAGTGACGTGACCCGATGCTGAGCTCGTCAGGTCAGATGCAGTCAGAACTAGTATCCATTTTTCTATGCTTTTTCCTTTGCCACCAGCGGGAATCTCCCCTGCCCCTGCCAGGCCATCTGGCCTCCTGCCTCTGTCTATGCTGCTCCTTCCAGGGGGATGTCTTGCCCCTGTTTGCCACTGAGCATGATCCTTCCGGTTCTGCAGATGCAATCAAGGCCACCTCTTCCCCAAAGCCCTCCTGGATCCCATCAGAATGGAGAGGTCACGGCTCTGTCCCCATAGCACAGCCTGGATTGGTAGGCAGCTCTATTTTCATCTGCCCTGACCACTGCACCCTGCCCCCAGTGCTCAGCTCGGAGTTTCCTTCCCACAGCAGCCTTTGGGGGGGGGGGTGTCCCTCTGGTGAGCCGCTTAGGCCCAGGATCCATCTGTAGAGTGGATGGGTGGGTGGGTACACGGGCTCTTGCCCACCTACTGTACACTGAGTGGGCACGTTCTCTGGGTGCCTTTGCATTTTATAAAGGATTGGATCTCCTGAGCCCTCAGCGTGGCTGTGGGGTGCCTGCCTGAGGGGCACCAAGGCAGGTTCAGCTGGAGCAGGGGTTCTCACTGGGAGAAAGAGATGCACTGGGGTAAGTCAGCTGAAGGGCTTTGAATGCCAGGAGGGGCAGCGGAACTGTAGTGCAGTGGGGCGTGGCTGCTGCTCCCTGTAAGGAAGGGTAGGAAAGTTGGGGTGGGAAAACTGGCCCAGCACCAGTGTGGGGGTGATGGGAAGAGAACCTAGCCTGAGACACATCCATCAGCAGCCTGCTTACTGCAGGAACCTGGCTGCCGTAAGGCCACTGTTGGGCCTGCATGCACAGCTGCAGGACCGAGAAGCAAAAATTTGGAAGACATCTTTAAAGAGGACTATGTAGGACTCAGTGGGGCCAGCATGCCTTGGGGAGGAAGGGGGGCGCAAGGATGGCCCAGAGGTGTGATTCCAGGTGTGAGGTCTGAAGAGTGATGGAGACAAATCTGCAGAGGAGCAGGCTGAGCACCTGTGAGCCCGTCTCCGGCTTCCAGTCTCATCCCGCCTTACCCTGAGCAGTCCCTGCTCTCTGCTGAGCCTGCTCCAACCTCAGTGAGGTGGGGGGAAGACCCCTGCCTCTCTGCTATGGATGTGGTGCGTTTTTCAAGCACTGGTACCTGTGGGTCCTGTGCACACGTGGTGAGTTGATAAGTGTGGACTCTTCTTTTTTTTTTTAAGATTTATTTATTTATGCATACAAGAACTGGGGTGTAGGCCAGAGGTGTGGGGTGGTGAGAGGATCCACCAGAGACAGAGTGGGGAGTAGAAAAGGCGGATCTACTGAAATACACTGCTGAGGGGAGCAGCGGGTGAGGCAGGAGAGGTCTGCTGCACCATGTGGGAAGCACCCTGGCTGGGGATCGAACTCACGCTGCAGTGGCTGCAGATAGCTTCATAGTGGTGAAACTTAACCCGTTGCACCACCAGGGAGGCACAGTGTGGAATATTCTAATGCTTTGAATGCGCCGTCCATTTTTACCCCACAATATAGTGATAATAACAACCCCCATGTATTGACCATCGCTCTGTGACACCACCATGATAAATAATTTAACTATACTGATGATTCGATTTCTTCCTTATAAGAAAATGCACTCCCAGCCCCTGTGTCATACATATGCTAACCCTGAAAATCTGAGAAACTGGGCAACTTCCCCCAAGTTTTCACAGTGGCCATCACCTCCAACGAGCATTTGGTAAACACCTAAGAGGGGCTGGGAGTGGCTGGATCACAAAGGGGAGGAAAAACCTGGGTTGGGTCCTCAAGGCACGCATAGCAGCGAGCAGCCTTCAGTGGAATGGGATTCTGAGCTACTTGTCCTGCGAGTCCATTCTCTCTGCTGTGAGTGCTGGCAGAGAGGGGACAAATGCCTCCCGGCTTGACTCTGCGAGCTGGGCACTGGGAAGGATGTCAAGCCCCGCGACCATTGTTCATGCTGAGCCGCTGCACCCGCCCGCCTGCCTTTTATCCAACTTCGCTGGGTGCTATTATTCAGTGCTGAGCCATCCCCAGGAGCCGCAAAGCAGTTAATTACAGAAGTATAATCCCCTTCTTCACAAGAAGCTGATCTGCTAGGGTTGCGAGAAGATAAGATTTATGCCTCTTTCAATTCCTTTATTCTCTCATCAACATAGATTCATATTTCAGTTCCCCGCATCGGAAACACAAAGAAACCCGCTTAGCCCACCGCTGCCTGAGAGAGATAAATTAGGCTACACAAAGAACCGGTCCTATAAACGCAATCTCCTTCCCTTCCTTTCATGTTTGTGATTATCAACAGAGTCAAGGGCAGTTGAAATATATCCCTTTGCCTGCCTGGTCCTGCTTAAAGAGAGGATCTCAATCTGTACCTGGAGGGGAAAGAGGAGCACTGCCCCCCCATGATCCCAGACTGCCTGGGGAGCAGATCAGACCGAAAGACCTTTGTCTCCAGCCATTCCCCATGGCAGGACTGTTTCAAAAGGCCACCGAGAGGAGCTGGTCGCGATGCCACTATGAACACATCCCTTTTCTTGATGGCATGCGTGTGATGCTATAAAGGGTCTTTCCGTTTGGCAGTCGGGGTGAACTGATTGTGCCAGGGCCCCCGGCCAGATTCAGAAATGTGTGGACGTGAGTGTCCAGCAGCTCAGACCACAGAACAAGGTCAGTTCTGGCAGCCCCGAGCAGCAGATTCCCGGCTTTTCGGAGACAGAAGACCCATTTGCACAGAGCAGTCCGAGAGAAATGACATTATCCTTCTTCAGGAGGACTGGGGTGGGGTTTTCTTCTTTTATTATCTCCATTGCTGTTCTGCTGCTTCTGTTGCTTTTTTGGGCTTCACTGGAGTTATTAACTGTCAGGAGTTGGACTGGTGCATGAGGAACAAGGGGACCACAGAAATGAGCTGCTTTGCCTTCAGGAAAGAGAACAAGTTGGTGGCAGAATAGCGGATGACAGAAGCTCTGATTGTAGCAATTGCTCAGGGCACTTACTGTAAAATGCCAGGCACTGTGCCTGGCCTTGTGATGACCAAGAAGTAAATAGTAGCCCACTTTATAGATAAGGAGATTGAGGCTTAGAGGAGGCAAGAGACTTGCTGGTTAGTGCCCACTCCAGAGTTCCTGCATCAAGCTGAAAAGTAAGGCCACCTCCCCCAGGCAGCCCTCTCGGATTTCCTGATTCTTCTCTGAGATTGGAGAAAGAGAAAAAATCTAAGTTTTGAAAGCTAGTGAAGAAAGGGAGGAAGGAGAGAGAAGAAACTGAATCCAAGAGCTGTGTTGGCCCCCGTAATAAAATGTCATCCTGCGAGACGCAAGACAAGAGTCTTTAATAGACTTTGAGATTCAATTATCCCCTTATTTTTCCAGCAGACTTGCCATCATCTAAATCATCCTTTCACAGTAAACACACCCTAATTCACAAATAGAATATAAAACAAATCATGTTTGAAAGTCGGGTAGCTCTGGAGTCGTTGCTCTGCAGAGGCTCACACTCCGGCTTCCGTTCCCAAAGGACGAAGGTTAATGAAAGCCGTGGGCCCTGTCTCCAGTTCAAGCCCCCAGGCCCGTCTCACAGATGGCCACAAGGGCACTCCGATTCTGAGGCTGAATCGATCTTTTCCATTCTGGGGATTTTAAAAGGGTTTCTTCTCCTCCCCTCCTGGCCACCCTCTCCCAAGCCCTCAGAGGAAAGAAAGCAAATCCTGACTCCATCTGGATCATTCCCATTATTTTTCCCAGCAGCCTTTCCAAGTGTGATAGCACAGAGGCATGCCAGCACGCCAGAGAGTTCTGAAAGCCCCGGGTGGGATGTGCCCAGCCCAGCCCCACTCTGGGCAGCTGGGCCCCGATGGAGCACCCACCAGCCCTGCCTGAAGAGCTGCCCCAAGCCTGGCCGGCTCTCCCTGTGTGGCTCCTCACATCACCCGCACTCCCGCCCCCAGGGCACATGGCTTGTTTTTCCTTTGTTAGCTTTCATCTTTTTTGAAGACCAAAGTCATACCTGCTTACTGTAACTTAGAGCTATTCAACAGTGATAAAGAGCAGAGGTTTCCTTTTTCTCCTCTAACCTGATGCCACAGTTCCAAGTAAACCAGCCTGGTGTGTGTCCTTCCACACATCTACTTCCAGTGCATGTAGGTGTCAAGGATTCTTCTAAATCCAAGTTCATAAATATGCCTTTTTTATAAATATGGAATCCAACCACACCACATGTTTCTCTACGACTTGCTGTTTAGACAATAACTTGCTGTATTAACACAATAACAGGGACCTCTACTCAGGTCAATTCATTATTCTGTTTAGTAATGTTGCTTGCGGGAGGTTGTGTGGTGTGAAGATACCATAACTCCCCAAGCCCATCTGTATACCTGACTTTCCCGGATGTCGTGGCTCCTGGGGATCGTGGTATCTTTTCATGCCAGACCCTCGTGGTTTCCCTCCATTGATAAACTGGCTCTTTGGCAAGGCCTTTCCAGGACAGTCTTGTGACAGGGCAGGGAGAGGGGCAGCCCAGAACCCCCAAACCTGCCCACACTAAATAGGTTCTGCCATCTGCCAAATCAACACAAAACATACAAGACCTTTAGTGGAAAGAAACTTTAATACAATTAGAAAAGACAGAGAATATAGTTTTAAATCAAGCACTCACTGTTACCCATCACCCCACAGGTAAAAGTCCACACAGATGGGACTGGCCCAAAGCAGGGCCCAAAAGCCTGCCACAAGAATAAAACACCTTTTGGCAGGGACCCAAAGAAAAGGGCCAGAAACAGCCAGACAATTCTGGGAGGAAAAGAACAAAACCAAAATCCAGATCCGCATTGCCATAGTCACCTCCCCAAGGGTCTCTCACCCACATCAGTTTCAACCAGTCCAGGCCAGTGCAGCTTCTTTACATGTCTCTCTGCTCCTTGGGCCTCTTCAGGCTCTCCATCCTGCTTCCTTCCTTCTTCAGTCCTCTTTCTCTCCTTCTCCAACTTCTTATCTCTCCTGCTCAGCTCCACCCTCCCTTGAGTGGGGCAGGGAACCTGGAACACTCCCCTTTTTCCTGGGGATCACCCTCTTACAGTCTAGTCTTGGGGCGAGAAGAAATCCTTACGTGTAGGATGCTCCCAAGAGTAGCTCCTACTCAGGTAGCACTGGCCTTTCAGGCAACACTCGAATGGGCTTGCACAAGCAGGTTTTACTGCCATGAGATCTGGACTTCCTTCTTGCAATGAAAAAAACCATAAAGCATAACTAAACCCTTAAGATGTCATAAACAGGCATGGGAAAGACTACACATAATTCTAGGCATAAACCCAATACCCGCCAGAAAGACTAAAGAAAACAATCCTTGAGAACACAAAAGGCTGTTGTTTACCAAAGAAAGATTTTTATAATGCTGTTACTGCATTTTATTAGAGAGGAAGAGGCCTGAAGTGGAGCACAGAAGATTTCTTGCTCATTTCAACTGAATGCTAAAACACTCTGGGCCCAAAACGTTTCAAAAGTGGAAGTAAATTCTTCGAGGCAATCTGCTTTTCTAAAGCTCTTTGATGGAAGTCACATCTGAGAAGTTTTAAAAATCAAAATGAAATCTCACAGAATGTCTTAAGAATATGTGTCCTTTAGAGCCTGTTATTCTATTTCTAGGACTCTATCCTCAAGAAATAGTCAGCAAGGCCAGGAAAGAGACATGTGAAAGGGTGTTTCTCCCAGCATTGCTTATCATTTTGGAAAACAGAAAACGAGCTAAATGGCCTATAACCAGAAAGTGTAATAGTACACCGCTATTAAAATTGCTGTTCACCAAGTGTTGAATATTAGGAATAAATGCTTATGTTATGACACTGAAAAATAAAGAGATAAAATCGTATTTGAAAACTACATGAAAATTTATATAGGACACCCTGGAAAGAAATACGCCAGCACATTTACAACAACTGTTTCTGGGTGCTAAAACCACGTGCTATTTTACTCTTTTACTTTTCTGTAATTTATAACTTTTCTAAAAGGAATCTGTATTACTTTTAGAATGGAGCAAATTAATCCAAAACCATAACAGCAAAGTAGAACTGACTCTACTATTTTTAGGATCATGGGGTGGCATGTAGGGAAAGGAATGGGCATGGTCAAGGCCAAGGATTTTCTGGGGTGGGAGAGTGATCAAGAAAATCCCCTCAGGGCCTCCCTGGTGGCTAAGGGTTAAATCTCAGCTCTATGAAGCTATTCGCAGTCACTGTAGCATGAGTTGATCCCTGGCCAGGGAGCTTCCCACATGGTGCAGCAGACCTCTCCTGCCTTGCCCGATGCTCCACTCAGCAGTGGACTTCAGGAGATCCACTTGTTCTGCTGCCCACTCTGTCTCTGGTGAATCCTCTCTCCACCCCACACCTCTGGCCTACACCCAGTTCTTATATGCATAAATAAATAAATCTTTTTTAAAAATACTCTCACTCTTTGGCATCTTTTAAGAGTGTGGATGATAGAATACAATACCTTCAACAGAACAATTGGAACATAGGTAAAGCTTAGTCACATCAAACAGGTGAAACAGTTCATCTCCTCAGCAGTTACTGAGGACCTACTATGTGTCAGGCACTAGTGGAAATGACTAACTTATTAGAAAACCCAACTACACTTTGTCCCTATCATATATGACTTACATATATGACTTGATTTCCCTCTGTTTTCAGAAAAGCAAACAAAAATGAACATGTGGAAATTTGCAATGGATGTCAAGAAAGTAGACATTGGAAGTAGCACAGAAATGGTGGCCAAATCTGCTCAGAGTGGGTGTTTTTCATTGGAGCTGGTGTTGGGAAGAGACGCAGCCAGGTGGTTATCAAACTCAGCACAGTGGTTTCTGCTGTACTGAAAGTCCTTGGCAGACGTGTGCTCAGGAGGACCAGCAGGCAGTTATTAATTCATCACTCAACAAACATTTATTGACTAAGGACTATGTGTTGGTGCGATTCTAGGAGCTGCTGTTAATGCAGTCCAAGGCTTTACGGTGATGGACTTACATCCTAGTGCAGGAATAGGCGGGTAAATGAAAACATCAGTGAGTATCAGTCGGGCTGTGATCACTGATATGGAAAAAGGAGTCAAACTGAGGGAACAACGTCTCTTTTCTAGATACAAATATTAAGAAAAGTGGTCCCTAAGAAAGTGACATTTGATCCCAGACCTGAATAAACTGAGTCACATGAATATCTAGTGTTCTGTGATGAGAGAACATGTGCAAAGGGCCTGAGGCAGGAGTCTGTCTGGAAACCAATTAGCACTTTGAGCTGGAGGAGGAAAGTGGATGGAAACTGAGGTCAGGGATGTAGCCAGGAGCTAGATCACAGGGGGCCTTTTAAAACATGGGACTTCAGATTTTATTCAGAGGATTAAGAGGCCACTGGCTGGTTTTGAGATAGGGTGTGAAGTGATCTGGTTTAGGTTTCTAAAGATCAATCTGGCTACCCGTATAGGAGATAAGGATATAAATGAGAATTTGGGCTAGGAAGCTGTTGCAGAAACCCAGTGAAAAATGATGGCAGAGATGAGAAGTAATGGGATTCAAGGCATATTTTGAAGATAGAGTTCACAGGATTTGGGGGTGGACTGAATGCGAGGCAAGAGCCAAAAACAATCAAGGAAAATTCCAAGGACTTTGGCCGGAGCAACTGAATGCATAGTGGTGCTGTTTAATGATATGGGCAGCCCTGGGGTATGAGTGCGTATTTTGCTCTAAGGGGCCATGACAGATGCTGTTGGTGCCCAGGGCATTGTCCTCAGCCCTGCTACATCCGTGCACACATCTCTTTGCCTGAGAGCTTTTTCCCAGCTGCAGAAACCACAGTTGCACTCTCCACCATTGACACTGGGAAGATGGTGTCTAGAAACTGCAGCCCCTTTCCTGGAGGCACGGGGGAATGTGGGACTATTTTGAACTGTACTTGCCACCATTGTTTCCTGGGATTTACCTACAAGATTAAGCTCCAGTCCCCATGGTGGCGGCCAGCTAGATAAGGCCCTCTTGATTGGCTTCCCACCTTTCCAGCTCATTCTCTCTAATTCCCTACCAGTGGTTCCTGCACCTACCTAATAAATTACTTACGCTTGAATCCTTGCCTGGGGGCCTGGGGAAGTTCATACTATGCCAGGGAAGTCAATAGCATCTTCTAGTTCCTTATGACCCTTTCTTCTTCCCAGCCACTGCTAACCTCACCTTTTGGTCATTTTTTCTCACTGCCTCTACCAGAATGAGAGTAGTAGAAGCAAGATAATCAGGAAAACCTCAGTCATAGATGGAAAAAGCAAATGGAGTCATTTTAATAAATCAGTTTGTCAACCTGACAGCCCCATTCTAATCCCTGGACATGCTAATAATCAGTTTGCCTTTTCTTTTCCAAGTGCTGAGCACAGCTACCCCATGCTGCATCCACATTTCCAACGAGGAGAAAGAACAAGTCACCTGACAGTATCTAGGGAGATGTCAAAATGGAAAAGGCAGGAGAATGATGGAACTTTTCTGTCCCCTCCTTCCCTGGGCTGCTCAGCAAATGCTCTGTGACATGCAGGCCATAAACTATTAGCAGCAGCATCAGATACTATTTATTAAGCATTGACTCGAGAAGGAACTGAAGTCTCATCAAAAGCCTGGGGGCAGACAGACCTGACTTGCCATATGCCACATTTCCTATGAAAGCAGCTTATTTATACACTAGCATTTCATTTGTCACAAGTGATTCACAGTCCTCACTTTCCACTTTCCTTCTATTGACATGGATTGACTGGGGGGGTGGGGAGGGCAGTTTAATAAAAAGCAAAGTCGGCACAAGGTCTCATGGTTTGAGCAAAAATCACTTGGTAAAAATGAACTGCTGTCAAAGTCCATCAGGTACGATGTAAACATGATCATTTCTACAAACAAGACAGCAACAGGTACGCTGTCCCCAGGCAGTGAGGACACTGGAGGCAGTGAGACTGGACACAGTCTTGGTCACCAAGCAGAGCGGAGATCCAACTCCAGTTTAGCCACTCGCTATTGATTTTGGGTGTTTTCTTTAGCCTCTTTGAGTCTTGGTCTCGTGAGCTTAGGGGAGATGATATACCCCCTTTATAGGGTGCCTGAGATGAATCCCAGACATGCTAGCGATATTAGCTGTCTTTTCTGATTAACTCTTTGTCCTGAAGATAACCGGGCAAATCTATTCTGACTCAGTAAAGACTTAAAACCAACTGAATGAGCCTCCACGCACCAAGTTGGCAGATGGCAGACACTGGCTAAGTCAGTGAGTGGTGGGGGGGCAGTAGGGTGGTTCCAGATGAGTCCGGATCATGCAGGGTCTTGTAGAGTATGCTAATGAGTAAGGAAAGCACTGGGTGGTTCTAGATAGAGGAGAGCCCGAGTCTAATTTATAATTTTGGTCACTGTGTGGAGAATGGATTGAGGGAGGGGGGAAAGGAATGGGTCATGAGATCAGAAGCGGGGAAACCAAACGAAGAGGTTGTTAACCAGGTAAAGGATAATGGTGCCTAGGTTAGCGTGGTAGAGATGAGAATGGTAGGTGGGTTTGGGATATGTATTGGAAAATAAGTTGATAGAGCCTGTTGAACAAGCTGTGGGGAATGAGAGAGAGGGAATTGAGATAGCTTCTGAGTTTCTGCCTTGAACACATGAGGAGAAGCACTGGTTGAAATCAGGAGTCTTGGTGGAGGAAGAGATTGGGCTGGAAATGGAGTATTCAGACCTGTTAAGTTTTGAGATATTTATTAATATTTCAAAATAATATATTTATTAAATGGGCTGACCGGCTCACCCATCTCACACTTTACATGTATTACCAGACTAAGGATGATGAGATCCCAGACTCTGTCTTCCTTTCCAATACTTTGTTAAGCAGGAAGAAAGAGAAAGATAACTGAATAAAAATATTCAGTCTTTTGTAAAACACTCTTTTGTGTTCAGAGGTTGGGTAGTAAAGCCACATCCTTCCTGGGCCGGAACGAAAAGCCAATCAATCACTGTGTCACACCAAGCAATTGTTCAGGGGGCAAACTAATTAAAAATTTAATCCCATGATTTTCATCTTAATCTCTTTTTCCCATTAGCTTTGATCAATGCCCACAAATACAATTTAGTAGAACTTTTCATTTAGATAAATGACTGAGTGGGGTACCTAATTAGTCTGTTTGTTATGAACCAATTGATAACCAAAATTATCTGCTAATTACCAAAAACTGCATGCTCATTTTTAAAGTATTTTATTAGCAGGAAAGCTGGGTTGCTGCTACCAACTAAAACGACCTTTCTCTGTTCTACCCATCAATTTTTGTTCAACCTTGTTTGCCTTAACTTTCAAAAGTCAGGTTATAGTGTGCTGTACAGGTGAAAGGTGTGCTTGAGAAATATCTGCTCACCCTGACTTTGTACTGTAGCACAAACAGTAGTGAAGATAAGAAGAGTCCATGAACTGAGCTATCTGGGAGCTTCTGTGTGCACTTGCTGGAAAAAAATTTTTTTAAAAAAAATCAGGCCAGAAACCACACAAAATAACAATGGAGGGATGGAAGGATTGGTCTGAGGAAGGGGGGATTCTGCTCATTTCCATTGCCAAGGTGGATCCTGAAGACCATAGCCCTAAAGGTCAGGGAATACTCTTTCTTATGACCCACAGCAAAATTTTACTGTTTTCAAGTCCCACAGTATTTCGCAGGATGCCAAATCTTTTAAGTTTCTTCAAGTAAAAGACACTTTATTTTAAAAATAAAAAGTCATTGTGGCTCAGGTTTCCTGTATCTTTCCAGGGCCTTGATTAGCAGTGTTTTCTCTGCTTGCATTTTCCTGCCTCTGCAGTAAGGTGAAGAGTGAAGAATGGCACCTGTATCAATAAAAACTAATACGACTCCTCCTGCTACACATGACCTCAGAAACAGGAAGAAAAATTTTCAGCAGGAGTGGGTGGTAGTTGGGACCATTTCACGTCTCTTAGAAGAGACGAATATGATTTTCAGGCTGCGGAGGTCCTCTGTACACACACATTTTATGGCGATGACGTCCCGGCCACTAAACATCCACGTCTCTGCCCACATATTACGTCGGACACTTGAAATAGCCCGATAAGAACCGGTTCTGAGGTGGGCTTTCAACATAAACTAACATGACCGGCCTCCCAGTCACCTCCCCCTTCCGTCCCTTCCCTCTCGGCCCTGTACTTAACCCCCAACTTTCACCCACAGCCACAGGCTGCGAGCCTCAGAGTCGCCCCGACAGGCTGCAGTGGAGCCGAGGAAAGGAAGTGCACACACACTTCCCATTCTTGGCGTCCCGGGAGCTCCAGGGCAACAGGAGCGGAAGTTACTTCTTTCCGCACAGGAAGCGGAAGTCGGACCCGGGCCCAGGTTGCCGCCATGTTGTGTGTGGCGGATGGGGCTGGATCCTCAGGCAGTCCCCAAGAGCGCGTCTTCTTAACCGAGGAAGGAGAGCAGGTAGCCTTAGGAGAAAAACCAGAATTTGATATTGCAGAAGGCAAGGGAACAGCACTTCAAAAAAGGTCAGTTTTCCTGAGAAATCAGTGAAATGACAACTGAGAACTGCTGTGACTGACCAGGTTAGGTCAAAGTTCACACCGCCGTGTACTGCAGTGCGCCTTCCAGTTGGCTCTCAGCCCTAGCCAGTCTTGTCTCTTCCTGTCCTGCTAGAGGTTTTTAATCTCTGGTGCCTGGAGAACCCCTTTGGCAGTCTGGGGAAGCCTTTGGGCATCTCAGAATACCCTAAATGCTTAAGCTACATAAAATTACAGTTATATTGAAATACTATTAGGAAAAGTATGTTTCATTGTGATAGAATAATGTGTATACTTTATTAACACCTTATATAACAAGTTCTGGCAGTGGGTTTAATAACCACTTTTGAAGTGCTGATGGACATTATTTCAGCATATCTGCAACAACTACAGTATGTCATGGAACTTTCTGATTTCTACTGATTGATAAGAGAGACTGATAATATTACTATGGTTTGTTGCCTGTGAAATTGCCTGAGTCAGACCACCCCAAGATCCTCAGAACTGGTTTCCTCAAGATTCCACACTCTGACATGCAGAATATTTTGAGCTAAGAACAATGAAATCTCTTGAGGCTAAAGAGAAGACTCTCTTCTTGCCTGAGTCTTTCATCCTTCCCTAGTTGAAAAAGATTTTCACATCATGGCCTAAGGCCTAAGCTTTTCTTGATGAAGAAGCAATCAGTGCTCCCCAATAAATGCTCCCCGTTTATGACCCTGAAGAATATAGCTTGGGAGGCCTCATCCAGTTGTAGGTTTATCGGCAAAGCTGATCTAAGAATCTCATCTTTGCTCTCAGAATAGGGATGAGGTCACTCCTTATCTTCAAGTGAAGACACCTGCTTACTCTCCTTGATGCCTCGGATCACACGTGTAGGGTAAAGAGTCCTTGTCGTCTGCATTATCCTTTACAATTTGCAACCATGTAAATTCTCCAACACATATTATTAAATTTTGGCCTTTTCTCCCACTAATCCGTCTGATGTTAATTTGTTCATCTGTCCAGTCTTAGAAGAACCCATACAGGGTGAGAAAAATTTCCCCTGCACCCTGACACCTCCTACTTTCCAAATTAAGTGCTACATTTGAGTTAGAAGTTAGTGGATACAAATATATATTCCCCATCCAGTTTTCAGATCCCCTGAGTCCCTTCCATGAACATGTTGAGGGTCTGTGGACCCCAAGTAAAAGTCCCTGGACTTGTATCTCACCAGAAAGCAGAACCATGGAGTGGAGGGGCCTGGGGATAAGTATTTTCATAGACAGGCAGAGAGCTGATCCCAGGACACAAGTTTTATGGTAACGACAATCATCTCTCCATTTTCTTGATCAAGAGCTCATGCACTGCTTAACATACCAAGGAACTTCAAAAGCAGAGATGCCTGACAAGAATAACTCTTAACTCAGATTTACGGCAGAGCACGCTATCAAAGGCCTGAGAAAGCTTTGCAAATTTCCAGTTTTTAGTGATCTAGTCTAATTCTGTGGGGCATTTGTGACAGACACATTTTTCGAAAGAAAATTATTTTATGGCTTAATGTGAAAGTAACTCCCCAGCAGACTCCTGCCTGTGTTCACTAAAGCCCCTGGCAGGGCCCCTCTGGTTCCCAGCCTCAAAGAACGCCCTGCAGTTTGTGAGGAGCCCACGGGGTCTGCTTTAAAAAGATCAGGCGCTGTGTTCTGTCATTTCTGAAGCTCACCATGTTTGCTATCCTGCTCTCAGTCTCCCTGCGGCTCAATTAACTGCTGACAATTCCAGTGTGACGGGGCCCAAGGCCGCCTTCTCTCTGCCTCATTATTTTATAGATTTTGAAATGCTGGCTTTTCAACTTAAAGATCAATTTTACTGCTTCTCTGGGTGGGGGAGAGAGAAACCTCCTTGCTCTTGATGGGAAAATTAGGAAACACAGGGAAGTAAATCCCACCTGCATTATGTGAGAATTTCAATTCTGCATCTTTGTCAGCATTCGATGTCTTCTGTCACTTTCCTGTTAGCCATTCCATTTAAATTTGCATTCCATGTGTTTGCTGATCTTTTGACCCATCCTGTTTTTTAAAAGCCTGTCCAAATCTTTCACACATTTTTCTATTGTGTTGTATTTCTTTTTCTTATTGCGTTGCAGGGATTAGTGGTAAATCCTGGATAGAAAATAATATAATGACATTCCTCTATCAGGTATATGAATTGCAAATTCTATTCCAAATCTGTAGTTTGCCTTTTCTCTCTCTTCATGGTATCTTTTATTGAATAAAAGATCTTAGTTCAAATAAAGTCCAATTTATTCATTTTCCTTTGTGCTTGGTGCTGCTAAGACTTAAAGAAAGAATTTGGGCAGACACGCTGATGTTAAGATGTAGTGATATGGTTCTGCTCTTCCTGGCCTGTCCTGGGCACGTCATGTAGACAGGAGAGGTGTGTGTATTGCTAGGAAAGCACTAAGTTTCACAGAAGCATATAATAAAAATATAGTGCAAACCAGTTGTGTAATTAAAAATTTTCTAGTGGCCACACTTAAGTAAAAGGAAACAGGTAAAATTAACTTTGGAGGTATATTTTATTTAACTCAATATATGCTGGAACCCAGGTCATTTTGATATTTAATATTTTCCCTGATTTAGTTTTAAAATAGAGATTTTGTCACACGAGCAACATGGTAAGTGCTTGGGGGCCATATCTGTGCAGTGGCTATGACATTGGACAGAGGTTGACAGTGAGCTCTGGAGGCAAATGACCTAGGCTCCAGTATGACTCTGTCACTTGTTAGCATCAGTAATGAGTGTCTGCTTCCTCCTTGCCAGGCTTTGTGCCCGGGACCTAATGAGTCTGAGGATTTAAGGCATCCAGCACCATACAAGCATTATCTCACTGCGGCCTTCCCAGATCTTATGAGGTAGGTCATTTTCTTACCACCTGGGGAGGTTAATTTTCTGTGTGAACTTGACTGTTGCCCAGCTGCTTGGTCAAACATCTGTCTAGATGTTGCAGTGAAAGTATTTTCTGGATATAATTCACACTTAGATGAGGAGTCTGTTTAAGCAGATTACTCTACATAATATGGCTGGTCTTTTGCCTAATCAGATGAAGGTCTTAAGAGTCAAGACTGAGGTCCCCCCAGAGAGGAAGGAATTCTGCCCCCAGACTGCCTTTTGATTCAAGACTGTTGGAATTCCCAATCTGCCAGCTAGCTCTGCAAATTTTACATTTTCTAGTCCCTACAAATACATAAAACAATTCCTTAAACTCTCTCTCTCTCTCTCTCTCTCTCTCACGCTCTCTCTCTCTCACACACACACACACAGTTGAAAACATGCTCAAGGGTTTGAACTGTATAGATCCACTTATACATGCATTTTTTTCCAATAAATATTATCAATGCATAAATGGTTATACCTGCAAATAAATATGAATTTCTTTTTCACATGATCATTTTTGATGTCCAGTGTTAGTAATACATATAATATCCATATACATACATATAATACATATAATACACATACATATAACATCCACAGTGTTTTGTAGTGTATAAGACAGTGTTGATGTCTGTACTGACAAAGAGCCCTCCCATGTAATAAACAGACACATGTACAGTATTGGTAGTCTAATACTGTAAATGTATTCTCTTTCTCATGTTCTTGATAGCAGTTCCTTTTCTCTAAGTTTGTTATAAAAATACAGCGTATAATGCATATATAAAATATATGTTAATGGACTATTTATGTTATTGATAAGGCTTCTAGTCAGCAGCAGGTTATTAGTGAAATTTGGAGGAAGTCAAAAGTGATATCCTAATTTTTTGACTATGAGGGAGGAGGGTTGCAATCCTACCTAACTCCTATGCTGTTAAAGGGTCAAATAGGGGCCTCCCTGGTGACCTAGGGGTTTAATCTCAGCACTATCACCTCACAGGCCTGGGTTCAATCCCCGGCCAGGTAGCTAACCCACATGGCACAGCAGACCTCTCCTGTCTCACCCACTGCTCCCCTCAGCAGTGTATTTTAGTCAGCCCTCCTGTTCTGCTCCCCTTTCTGTTTCTGATGAATCCTCTCACCACCCCCACTCCACACCTCTAGCCTAAACCCCAGTTCTATGTGAAAATAAATAAATCTTTTTAATAAAAGGGTCAGGTATATATAATGCTTATATGTCTATATTTCTATGTATGTGTGTATATAAAATATATGCACATATGTTTGTACAGACACATGTTTATCTGTAAGATACATATGCACACACATAATAGTGCCTGTGCAATCGGATTGCTGTGAAGATTGTTCACACTAATGCAATAGACCGGCCTGTGGCAAGTGCTCAGTAGAAATTGTTATTCAGAGTTCCTTTCATCTTAAAACACTCTGAGCAGGTCCCATTACTGGTTGCACTGTGGACATCAAAAAACTAAAAGGATAAAGTGTAGAAAATACATTAGACTTATTGATGGTCTTCCACTTCGACACTACACGTTTGCCACGCCCATGTCAATAAAAATCACTAATTCTCACGGAGTCCCTACCGAGTACCTAGCACCTGAAGTTCATCATCAGTTGAAATCCTTACTCCTCACAGGGAGCAGCATTGTCATTTCCCAATTTACAGATGAGAAACTGAGGGGCTGAGTGACAGAGAAATTCATGCAGCTTCCAAGTGACAATCTCTCAGGGAAATCATTTCCCCCTGTCTTTATATCATCCAACCATCAGGTTATTTGTTTTCTTTAATAATCCTTTATAAAGCAGCTCATCAGTGAAATGAAGTTAACATCAAGTCCATGTGGGAAACTGAAAACTTAATCATTCCCTTCTTCTCCTTTATTTTTATCTGCTGCTGGGTGCACACATTTGTAATTCAGCTTTGAAACTGTCATATAATCTTATGTTTTTTTCTTTGCAATTTTGTGCAGGTAATCCTAAAAGAGGATTTTTTATATTATTGTGTATGATCAAAATTGAACATAGCTTCTAAAGAAATTGAATTGTTAATAACTGAGAGCTTTGTGTTTCTTGAAAATATTTGTTGTTAAATGAAAAGAGACTTCACAATGTCAATACAGTCCTTTTTTTTTTATCCCCCCCTTCATCCTTGTATTCTTCCTGTACATTTCAAATTGCTGTAATCCACAGATTAACTTTAAAGTATTTCTTTGAGTTATGTTCATAAATGTCAGGTTTTATGGAAAGATGATTTTTGCATGTTTTAATACATTTTTCTCCTTCATTCTTTCTTTGATGTCAGGGCTGTATAAATCCAGTTTAATATGGCTTTCATTTGTGAGGCTTAACATAGAAACCATTGTAAGGTGAACCAAACCTCCTTCTGTTTTTCAACGATTATCTTTTCCTGTCAAAACAAACCAAGCCCTCTAGTCTGAGGATTTGTGGGGAACAAAAAATAGAAATCAAAGCTTAGGGGGTGAGCTCTAATTGTATCTCTGTGCTGCTTTATCTTTGCAACCCCGCCCCCCCTTCTGTGCTTTCTGTAAGCTGGTAATGTTAGATATTGAAGGGAGAGTGTGTATTTTTGAATTATAATTCTATCATGTTTATTGTGAGGTTGGATATGGCAATAGTTCTTTACTGAATGCCATTTGACCTCTGAGCCCTGATACTTCCATGACTTTTGCCTAGGCACGGTTACTTTGAACCACTTTAAGTAGTTTAGACTCTAATTTATATTAGAATAGATACATTCACAACTGGACTGTTAACACCAGTATTTCAGTGAAAGACCTAGGATGTTGTGAAATGTCACACTGCTCTGAAATACTGCCCCTCTCTTCTTGATCTCTTACCTTTCCCTCACCTTTATGATCAAATCTTTGTTCTATCTCTTTGAGACTTAACAGATAGCAGCAGAAATGTAACTGGTGTGTTTGGAAGGGTCTGGATTTATTATGCTCAAATTACAATCCATGCATATTTATTAAGTGCCTGCTATGTGCAAAACTGTTCTAGTTTAAAGATCTGCATGGTCCCTTAAATATCCAGCCCCAAAGTATTATGGTTTCACTGCCCTAAACATCCTGTGTGTGTGTGTATTTGGGTTCTCTTTCTTTCTCCCCCAAAACCCCCAGGCATCCACTCATCTTTTTACTGTGTCCATAGTTTGTCTTTTCTGGGATGTCATACAGTTAGAGTTATATCATATATAGTCTTTCCAGATTAGTTTCTTTCACTTAGTACTACACTTAATACTTTCACTTAGTTCCTTCCATGTCTTTTCGTGGTTTAATAGCTCATTTCTTTTTATTGCCGGATAATATTCCATTGTCTGGATGTTCCATAGCTTGTTTATCCATCACCTATTGATGAATATATCTTGATTGTTTCCAGGTTTTGGCAATTATGAATAAGGCTATTATAAACATTTGTGTGCAGACTTTGTATGGACATAAATTTTCAACTCATTTGGGTAAATACCAAGTAGTGTGATTGCTGGATCTTACAGTAAAAGTATGATTGTCTTGTTGTAAACTGCCAAACCATCTTCCAGAGTGGCTGTGCATTTTGCATTCCCACCAGTAATGAATTAGATTTCCTGTTGTTTCACATCCTCACCAGCATTTGGTGCTGTATTTTGAATGTTAGCCATTTGGGCAGGTATATAGTTCTATTTTGTTTTAATTTGTAATTCCCTATGACATAGGATATCGAGCATCTTTCCATATGTTTATTTGCCATCTGTATATCTTCAATGGTGAGGTATCTGCCCAGATTGTTTGCTTATTTTTTAATTGGTCTGTTTGTTTTTTTATATTTGAGTCTTAAGAGTTTGCATATGTTGGATACCAGGTCCTGCATCTAATGTATTTTGCAAATATATTCTCCAATCTGTAGCTTATCTTTTCATTCTTTAAACAGTGTAATTCAGATCTTAGTGCCCATAAAAAATGTTAATGGAACACAGACATGCTCATGAGTTTACATGTGTTTGTGGCTGGTTGCACACTCCATCAGCACAGCCGCAGCCGTGACCAATGGCCTGCATCGCCCAAGATATTTTCTAGCTGACCCTTAACAGAAAATTTCGCCATGCCCTGATGACAAAGTTTAGGGCATCATCTCCTTTCTAATGAGCTCATCATTCCCAAAAAAGTTCTCAGGGCAACAGTTAACTGATCAAAAACTCCCTTCTGAAATCTCTGAGTCAAAGTTCATCAATTCTGGCCTGAGTGGCCACTTTCTTTTTTTTTCATCCAGTTACTCTTTTGTGGTTTGGTTTTGACTCCGGAAGGTCTTGCTGAAGGCTTGCAGAGCGGAGAGACCCCGCCCTGGGCTGTTCAACTCTTGGGGTTGTTTCCAGTGGGGCTCCAGCCCAGTGCCTCCCACTTTCCCAAGGCTTCCTGAGCTGGGAGTTAATGGTCCCTGGAGGCGAATCTGTGTCATTACAGGGACATGGAGCCTTGAGAAAATAAGGCCTCCTTGCTCTCTGTGGGGAGTTCCCCTGCTCTCCACCTCCCAGCTGCCCTTGGGCTCAGTTGTGTGTCTAGGGTTGAATTTCCCTCCAAATTTTTGAGGCTCACACTCTGCAGATTTCTGCCATCTCATTTTCTCCTCCCAGTAGCAGTAATCCAGTGTGGGGGTGTGAGGTAATTGAAAACAGCTCCGTGTCATTTGCATTTTTCAATTTCCACAGAGCTGCCAGTCTGATTTCTTACCCCCTTCTTGCCTTTTGATTTTTTTCTCATGCCTTTAACATTTGGTCCTATTTTTTTTCCCTTTCCAATAAGTGAAAAGATTGTAAATCTAGATAAATGTGGGCAGATGTAGGCTCTTTCCCTTGCTAAATGTTCATTCTTTAACTATAATAGTGTGGCAACAAGTGAAGAAAAACAGAGACTCACACTCTGGTCCCTTCTCTCCTGCCAGTTAATTTTTGCTGGCAGGGCTTCAGTTTCCTCCCAAAGTGCATCTTCAGCCTCCTGTGAAGCAGTGATGCTCAGGTGGGCCATGGCCTGCCTGGCTCCTGAGTCTTAATAAAGATAATAACAAGTAGTATTAAGTTTATTGAGCACTTACTGTATGCCAGCACTTTGCTAATAAGCACACTTACATTCAGAGGCCCTGAAAGGAATACTAGCCAGGGGGCTCTCGGCTCCGCCCTGCCCGCCCTTGGCCTGGCAGGAATGGGGGGTTAATCATCCCAGACTCTGAAATCGGTGGCCTGAGGTCCAGCCCTGGCTCTGCATCAGCAGTTGTGAGGCTTTAGGTGCGTCACCTCAGCTTGCTGAATCTCACCCGTAAAATTGGACTCATAATAGCACGTGTTCCATAGGGTTGTTCTGAGTGAGGGTTCTTGGGAGAACTTTTTTTTTTAAAGATTTATTTATACATACAAGCTGGGATACAGGCCAGAGGCGTGGGGTGGTGAGAGGGCTCACCAGAGACAGAGCGGGGAGCAGAACAGGCAGATCAGAAATACACTGCTGAGGGGAGCAGCGGGCGAGGCAGGAGAGGTCTGCCGCACCATGTGGGATTCTCCCCGGCCGGGCGTCGAACTCGCATCGTGGCTGACGACAGCTCCACAGCGCAGCGCTTAACCGCTGCGCCACCAGGGAGGCCCCTCTTGGGAGAACTTTGAACTGTGTGTGGCATGGGGGGCAACATCCTGTAGGACAGGTACTAGGTGTGGGCAAGCCTGTGCCAGTCTGGCTGTGGTGTGTGCTAGCTAGCCCACTGCTCTGCCCCCTGCACAATCAGCTGGGTATGAGAACATTCTAGTGAGAGAAGAGGTTCTGCCAGTCAAAGTCCCCTACCTGACCCTCCCACCCATGCAGGCGCGCACACACGCTAGCACGCTCTCACCCGCATTCACACACGTGTGCACATGGCATTCATATAGGATGTGCCTTGGGGTTAGTTTCTAAGTATTGCCTTTTCTGTGAAACTGGCCCAATCATCTCAGAGCCTACCTAGGGATTTAAGCCAGATATGTGGGTGTCACCCCCAGCACCCCTTCCTCTGCATTCTGCCCCCAACCCAGTCAGCCCAGCAGCTAGTCCTGCCCCCAGCTGGTATCCAGAATCTCCCTGCACCCCTCCAGGCAATGGCATCTGGATTACCTGCTCCCTGCTCCCCTGTGCCCTCTCGTGGAATCATCATCTTAAAACGCAAATCACTGCTCTACTCAGACCCTCTAGTGTGAAGTTCACGGCGCTTGCAGCAGCCTCAAAGGGCTGCACGGGCTCTGGCCCAGCAACCCTGAAGTCCGCTTCCCCCCTCATCACCTTCCATAGGCCCCAGGGCTTCTTGCTTATCCCTGACCCTGGCCAAGCTCCTCCTGCCGGGGGGATCTTGTGATTCTTGTCCTTCCATCCGGGGATCTTTCCCCGGCCCTCTCTCTTGAACAGATTCGCCTTGGCACCTGGGCATCCTATCAGCACCGACCCCTGTCCAGCCACCCTGGCTCATGACTCCTTGAGCTTTGTGCAAACATTATCACACTGAAAACAGGCGGCCTACACTGCTTTTCTTTATTGCTTAATCCCCCAACTGGAACGTCAGCCGTCCATCCATCTGCCCCCCAAAGTACCTATCCCCAGTGAGTGATCCACAAATATTTGGTGAATTCTTGAAGACTTTTTGACAAAGTCAGGCCTTTTTATATGAGAAGAAAACATTTTTATAGTGACATAAAGTTAAGCATCTGAAGGACTTGGCATATAGGTTTTGAGCATAAACTAAAGAGTAGGCAGAGCCTGATGGTAAAGAGCAATGGTTCTGCTCAAAAGGAGGTCAAAGTTCAAATTTAGGAGATGGGAGGGAGAAGATTAAAATGGCAAGACTGCAGTTTAGACCCCAAGCAAGGTTGGGGTGGGAAGAATTGGAGGCCCCAGCACAAAGGAAACCTGCACCCCCTACCCAGGCAAAGCCTCAGTGGGCATTGTGCCTGGTGAACCCCTTTCCTGCAGGATGGAACTGCTATTAAGAGGGGCCAAAGCCACCTCCATCTCCAAATTCTGACCCTGGAGTGTCAGAGAAGAGGATCTGAGAGTTTGCCAGGCCAGAAGGAGGGATACAAAGCAGGCAGCTGGTTGTCATGCCAGGAGAGGCCTGGCAATTGGGGGAAAGGGATGGAGAATGAATGATGTTTGGGGGTCCAGCAGAGGGAGCAGAGTGGCGACAGGTGTTACAGTTGGCTATAGAAGAATTAGAAGTCAGGGACCAACACAGAGACTAGGCAAGTCACACCAGCCTTGAATGCCATATTAGGATGGAGCAGGATGAGGAAGAAATATGATGCCATCAGGTCTCTGGTGAGTAGGGAAGAAACCTAATTGATTGACCTGGAGGAAAATTGACCCTGACATTAGGCTTCAGATTGGCAAGTTTCCTGATCCCGCTCTGGTGGGGAGAAGGGTTTTGAGAGTTTAGTTCTGTGGGGAGAAACCTAGGCTTGCTGGACAAGAGTAGACTCATCATTCCCTTCCTGGAATATTCAAATAATGCAAAATGTCAGTATGGGGAGACTTTGCCGTGTGCCAGGCACTACCCTCACATTTTATATGTGGTTTCGGCAAAGGTCATTAGTTGCAGGCAATGGAAATCATATTAGCAAGCTTAAGTCAAAGGCCTCTATTAGAATTTATTTATTAGGTAACTTCTGGATTCTTTGATGGGTCTAAAGAACCAAGCTCGAATGCCTCGCAGGCTCAGAGCAGTACTGGATGACCCTGGGGTCAACAGAGCCCGAAAAATGCCCCAGCTCACCCCAAGACTTTTAACAGAAAGCCCTCCCCTACTAATGCCTGCCAGTTGCCACACATGGTGTGAACGTGCCGATAAAACGAACGTCCCTCCATTTTCCCAGAAGATCCAGCACCTCTCCCCTGTGCTTTGCAGGAGGTCTGGTCTGATCTGTGGCCACCTTCTCCCATTGTTCTCTCCCACCTCTGATTCCCAGTGAGTACAAGTGATAGGCTGAAACCAGGCCACCTGTCGGAGGCCGGCTCCGACCGAGGTTGGGTTCCCAGGGGTGGTGGGGAAAGCGTCAGCGGTGGCGGCGGGTTCTGTGGGGAAAAGGGGGTGGGGAGCGAGAGACAGCACACACCAGAGAGTGTGATCAGGCTGTTCCACTTTATTATTGGAGAACAGGGTTTTTAAAGCATAAAAAGAATTAACTACTGACAATGGCAGGGTGATTACAGATATTCAGATACATAATCAATTACATACTTTGAGGGGAATCAAGGAACTTTGGAAAAATGTCTCTTATCTGATGTAAATTCCAGCAAGGTA
>PVIJ01002480.1:135000-159642 GCA_004024925.1 Scalopus aquaticus | reverse complement strand
GGTTCTTCGAGCAGATCCTGGCTCTTCAGACCAGCTCCACAGCTCCACTCTGGCCTGACTCACGACATCATCTTCCCTAGACAGGGGTGGCTGCCTGCTCCCTGGTCTTCCCCAAATCATCCTTGCAGGCCCCTCTCTGTCACCCCTCCACATAACTGTCTTTGTGAATATGAACCACATAAACCCAATCCCTCACTCCCCCCGCGCCATCTCTCCATCCTCTCGTACTGCTTCATTTTCCTCGCAGCAATTCATTCTACCCATAATCTTATTTTACTTTTAGTCATTCTACGGGATAATGTTCTCTCTCACCGGAAGGCGTCCTGAGAGAACGTGAGCTTTTTTCTCTTCAGTGGGCCTACTAGCACTTACTGGCCTAGCCATGCCTTGGCGTCGCCATTGCTGCCCTCACAAGGATGCTAATTTTGCAAATGCTTGCACACCCTCCCAGCTGACTGGTGAGGTCACCCCAAGCGTCTTCATAGAATCAGCAGCTCCTTCTTCCTTCCCAGCTGAGCAACTGGGAGTCTATTGAAGATAAATTAGTAATGCCTCATTCTCAATGAAAATGTCTCAGGGAGATTTATAATTTTATTTTTTTTAAGTATACAGAATAACATAAATCAAAAGGAGCAATAGTCTACCTTGTGTTTTGACTACTTTGACCCTCTTCAACCTCTGCCAATTTTTATCTCATTTTTGTTTAACTTTATACATCAGAGTTTAATTTGAGAGCTGGTGGAGAAGACAGTGATGTATAGCTTACATCAAGTGCAGCTGAAATTACCCTGTCCCTGGGGACTTCAGGCTGAAGGGAGGGTCCCTGTCCTGTTTCAGGGGGTAGGAGGAGAATGGCACAGTTTGCCCCTTGAACCCAGCCTCCCTCCACCCTGCGGCTTCGTCGCCGCCTTCCCCTTATTGATTTGGCCAGGTGTGAGGCGCTCACAAGATTGTGTACATGCCTCCCGCCCAGCCACGGGCTCCAAGCAGCCAGCCACGGTGGACAATGTCATTTTTGGAACCAGAAAAGGACTTCTATTACCATTGATTTTCCCTCTTCTTTGAATTATTATCTTCTCTGGAAAAGTGTGCCCAGTTGGCAGTATAGTCCTAGCCAAAGACACGGCTGCCCTTGCTTTTCTGAATGTCTGAAGAGTGCTTGACATCCAATGGAGTGCTCTATATGCATGGATGCATGAATGAATGAGTGAATGAATGGATAAATGGGAGGAAGGGAGAGAGAAGAGAGAGAGAAGGAAGGGAAGAAGGAAGGAAGGAGAGAGGGAGGGAGGGAGGGCAGGACGGAGAAAAGAAGGAAGGGAGGGAGGGCTTGCCCTGGGCCTCCATCTCTGGTGGTATACCCCCTGGCCTCAAGAACTTTGGAAGATGATAAGCACAAACAGATGAACTGGGCCTCTAACACAGTACTGGGGAACACTGTTATCAGAGAGTGCCTACAGATGAATGCTTGGGAGCTTGAGATTTTGTCCAACTCTCACTGCCATATTAATGTTCACCAAGTGGCTTGGATAGAGACTAGACACCGTTATTAAACTCCCCCCAAGGACAAGCCGCTGAATCCGTGAGCCATGGAGGACATTTTTTAAATGCACATTTCCTTCAGAGCACTCATCCCCGTTGGAAATTACATATTGTTACGATTATTTGAGTAAAATCTCTATCACCCCAGACCCTAACAACACTGACAAGTTCTATAATTAGCTCATAAGTAAAGTAGATTTGTACATGTGTATCAATAGGGTTGGGCATAGGACTTAACATCTAAGAAATGCTCAGTGATGAGTCTGAGTGAATGTGTCCAAAATACACTGGGGTGGAGCGATGCGGTGATTTACCTATTTGCAAACAATAGGTAAAAATACCCAGGTAGAGAAGTCATAATTACCCCTGACTTTCTGATCCACTCTCAGGCCAGTGAGGGGGTAAGGGAGGCATTAAATTGGAGCTGGATTCAGTGACTAGGTGAAGAGGCCAGTAGTGGCAAATGTCTCTAGTACATTCTTTGCTCTAGATCTTACTATGCAATGGAGTAGCTATTAGCTACCAGTGTGGCTATTAAGCACTTAACATGTGACTGGTACAAATTGAGAAATATCGTAAGTATAAAATAATACCAGATTGCAAAGGTTTATATGAAAAAAGAAAGTAAAATATACCACAAAAAAATTTTATATTGATTACATGTTGAAATAGTTTGGTTAAATAAAATATTACAATTAATTTCATCTGTGTCTTTTGCTTTTTAAACTGTGGCTATAACAAAATTTAGAACTGCATTTGTGACTTCCATTGGAGTCTAGCACTGTTGGAGAGAAAAGTCCTGGAAGGAGTTATTAATGGGTCAAGAGCTCATCACTCAATGGTTGAAGTTGTGTCTGTTCTGTGGCCAGCATTTTGCTGGGGCACTTTACTGCTTATTTAAACAATGTTTATGTGTTTGATCCAGTAATTTTCATTTTGGAAAGGCATCCATAAGTAATTAATTATAACATTTTATAATATGACTGAAAAACAGAACATAGCCTAAACATTTAAACAGAAGAATGATAACCTTAACTCTTACATCCATGCAATGGAATATTATGCAGCCATCAAAAAGCCATTTACCCAAGATTTTATTATAACATGGCAAAATGCTATGGCAATGCTCAATGAAAAATTTAAAATTTAAAACTGTATGCACAATATTACTCTAACTCAAGAGGAAAGTAAGTGGAAGTTCTACCAAACCATTGACTGGAATTGTCTTTGGAGAATGGGCTGATAAATGTCTTTTCTTCTTTCTAGTTTTTTAATTAAATTTTACTTAAATAGCTTTTGATAAAAAAGAATTACACTATCTCATCTCAAATAAAAGGGTCCAATCTCAGCAGTTAAGGCTGCAGATGGGGACACGTGTGAAATCAGACTGCACCTCTTAGGCACACACAGTCACAAAGCAAACCCCACACTTTCTTTCTGCAAGAGCATCCTCAGCAGCTGCTCCTGGCTGGTCATGGAGTCCCTTAGCCAAGGAAACATCTCAATCCACTTCTATAGACTCTAAACTCCTTGAGGACAAGGACTGGGGTGCACCCCTTCTTTCTTCACTCCCAGCAGAGCAGGCTCTCGTGGCCCCTCTGCAGGAATGCATTGCTCCTGTGCCAATGTTCCCATGCTGTGCCCCTGGAGGCCAACTCGGGGGACATCTGCCAAAGAGTTTCTGATGGGACGGATCCACAGTGGAGTTCTGGTCTGATGGTGGAGGAGGAAAAGAGATGGTGGTCCATATACGTCACGTCCCTGTGGGTCTTCTGCGGTCCCAAGGCTTAAGACTCTCCTTACCATTTTGCAGTAACTGTTATCCCTTCCTTTTAGACCTGGGTTGTAACAGTTCTGAGATTCTTCCCGTGCTTTCCTTCACTTTTCCCTTCATCTCTGTGAACGGCAGCTTTAGGAAACCCCCCTGATTAGTGTTAATTTCAGGGTTTTCTCTTTCTTGCGAAGACCCCGAACTGAGACAAGTCTTAACTGAAAATGTAGCATCTGAGCCTCCTGTGTCTGGAGAAGACAAGAACCAAGCAGTTCCCGGACTTGGGGTTTGCTGAGCCTTGCTGGGTGGGGGTTAAGAGTTGCATTTAAATTCAAGTTCCATTCTTTATAATAGTCTGAAGATTCTTGTTCATTCTTCCCCTCTCACTTCCTCATCTGCAAAATGGGATAAGAACACCAACTTTTCAGGAGCATTGTTTGGAGTAAATGAGCTAAAAGAGCTAAGCTTCTGACCCTATGGCCTGGCAAGGAGTAAACCCCAGGGAAAGTTAGTATTGGAATTAAGGCCACTATCCACTGGGCTGTCAGCCTTTCAGATACAAATTTCCCATCAGACTGCCACTCCTGGAGGTGAACAGCCCCAGGCGTGCCCCTCCTCCTGATAACGGGCAAATGGGGCATCAAAGTTTGGCCAAAGGCAGTGCCCAAATTGCTTACCGGTCACTATCTTGGTTCTGCATCCGCACGCACTATTGCAAGACTACTCAAGCTTAAGGAACAATAACAATGGGATTTATTTAACAAACAGGGAAAAGCAAAGAATTACTAAAGTCAACATATGGCCATTTACCTTACTTAAAGCAATGTCCAGTCCTTTAAGTCCCAGACAAGTATCAAAGGTGGCGTCTTCCCGCCACTGCTGAGGTGGAGCTCCTCTTCCAAACAATAGGCCACATTTCCAAAATGGTGTCTTCCTGCTTCTGCAGACATGCAACAGCCAGAGTGTAGGCCAGGTTCCAACGCATAAGGACGACACAGAACACAACTGGAGATGCTCCTGAAACTGCCCCAGCACAGCACCAGACCAACACTGCAAACAGCAACTACAGCAGCCAGATGGCCT
The DNA here is from genome assembly GCA_004024925.1 of Scalopus aquaticus. NCBI lineage: Eukaryota > Metazoa > Chordata > Mammalia > Eulipotyphla > Talpidae > Scalopus > Scalopus aquaticus. Next base: position 155,246 of record PVIJ01002480.1, on the reverse strand, counting down.
AACAGACCACACTTGCGCATTTTAGGAAGGTGCCGGCTTCAGGCCTCAGCCTTCTTCTTCGGCTGCAGTAAAGATAAAACTGGGAGCAGTTTCCATCACTCCGTTACTTGCAGAGCCTCCAAAGTCGCTGGCTCCAAAGTCACTGAAGATTCAAAAACGTTTCTTCTTTTCCTTCATCATGGCAACTGCTTCCTCTATTCCTGCATCATGGCGACTGACTTCCCCTTCTCCTTCAGTCCCTTTTATTTCTCATCAGAATCTCCACCCCAGACTGCAAACTCAGCATTTTTTCCTGGGGCTATTCATTCTCATCAGCAAATCCCCTCCAGGGGGCACCACGTTTACTGGTCTTTGGACTCAGCTGGGTTACACTTCCACCTCAGAATGAGTGCATCTTTTAAAAGCTCTTTGAGTACACTTCCCTACTCTCTTTGTCTCTCTTCTTTATAGAGCATCTTCTCTTTAACTCCCTTTGGGAAACTTCTTATAAATGAGGATTTGCATCTCCAGGGATTACTCTGGTTAGGAAAGTGTTTTATTAAAAAATATATGTTTGCCACAGAATGCTGAGCGATATAATTAGCTGGTCCCTTCTGCTTTATTTTAAAAGGCTGTATGGCCAAGTTCTAATTAAACATATTCTCAGGACGTTTGAAATGTGAAGGTGCCTCAGAAGTGGGGAACCAAATGAAAGGAGTGCAGGCTTGTCTGTGAGCCAGCAGACCGGCTCTCTGGCCACATCTACCTAGCAGTTTAGTCTCATTTTAGGTCCTGAGGTGCGGAGCGAGGGGGTGATCGATAAACCTGTCCCTGCTCTGGGCCGAGCACCTGACCTGGAGCTGGGGAGAGGGGTGTGCCCTGAATGCAGGACAATCCAGTGGGGCTGAATGAGTCCTGGGGTGGGATTCTGGGGGCCTGGATGTGGGACAGAGTGTCCCGTCTAAAGGGAGAGCTGCTGACGTCGCTGCCAGCTCTGCCATCCTGATGGTACGATTGCATGTGTTCCTTTGCCTGGCTCTTGCCATACAGCATCCCATGCTCTAAATGCCCACACACCCTTTTAGTCTGTGAGTGCAGGAATAAAGCACAAGGCTGTGACGCTTGTATTTCATGGCAGGATAGACTGGATCAACCCAGAAAAGGGGTGCAACAGCTTCATTTGCAACATGGGCAGAATGTTGCTTACCTGGCTGCCCTCTGAAGAAGCAGATAATCTGTAAATAGGCATATTCTGAGTGCATACAGCAAGGTGGGCCAGGAACCTGCAGTGAGTTTAGAAATACCTTTTCTGAAATCTCCTGCCTTGGTGCCCTCACTCTTTGACATCCATTAAAACCTTTCTAGAAGCAAGCAGACTCTCAGTCATTGCTGGGAAGGGGATGCACGGGGGTTGGGGGGGTTGAGGGGACGGAGGGAAGGTGTTACAGAATAGTGCTGTCACTTTGGAATAGGGTCTGATAGCGTCTTATAAAGTTAAACATGTTCTGACTATACTACCAGCAGTCCCGCCCCCGGGTATTGATACACAAGAGAAAGGAAAACTTAGGTTCACAAAACCTGCCCATGTTTATAGCAGCTTTATTGGCAATCACCCCAAACTGGAAATGACCTAATTGTCTTTCAGTGGACTCATAGGTAAAGAAACTGCGTGCAAAACTACTGATCTCCTCAACAGCATGGATAAACCCCAAATATCTTTATACTTAGCCCTTGAATATATATTTTTTAATATGTGCTTTAGCTGCCTGGCTCTACTTACACCCGGATTTTATTATAAACAGACAATGGAAACCTACGGTATCAATAAATAGAGGACAGTATTGTAAATGTTTCTTTTCTGTGATTTTCTTAATAACATTTTTTTTCTCTGGCCTGTTTTATTATAAAAATCCAGTATGGATTTAACATGTAACATACTAAGTATGTGCTGATGAAATCTTTATATCATTGGCCAGACTTCTGTTCAACAGCAGGCTCTTGGTACTCATGTTTTGGGGAATTTCAAAGTCATATGTAGATTTTTGACTTCGTGGTTTGGGGGGGTGGGTGTTGGCGCCCCTAACCCTCAGGGTGTTCAAAGATCAAATGTACTAAGTGAAGAAGCCAGACTCATAGGGTGACACCCTGAATAATCCATTTGTAGTACACCCTGGGGAAAGAAAACTATAGGGGTGAAGACCGCTCAGCAGTTTCTGGTGCAGGAGAGTTGGGGTGAAGAGCAGGAGGGCACTTTGACCACAAAAGGCAGCACAAAAAAGTTTTTGGGGAGATAGAACTGCTCCAAATCTCGATTGCAGAGGTGCTTACATGGCTCTATGAGTTTGTCAGAGTCTAGAGAATTGTATACCCAAAAAGTGAATTTTATTCCAAGCAAATTTAAAAATAAATTTAAAAATCCCTGCCGGCTTGGTATGAATGGTGACTACTTAAGCTTGACCGCCTCCCCCTCCTCCCCTCCAGGGTATGTATTTTGTTTTATGAGGGGTACTCACGCTCATCAAGCAACCAATCAGGCCACGGCATTCCCTGGTGAGGGCCGGGGCCCCATGGAAGGGACCCCAGAAAACTGACAAGGTTTTCTCTTATTCTATTTCCTGTCGAATGTGCAACCAATTCTGCTGATCATTACTGGCCGTCTTGTAATCGCGACCTGAACACCTTGAGCATCCTCAGATGATGCTAAGGACTCAGCGCAAAGAGGCTGAGGGCAGCGAAAACTGAGTTCCCGTCATTACACCACGGCGTTCAGTAGCTATTGTTCTGCGTCCGATGCTTTGACCAACTGACAAAGGAAAATCTGCACTCTGTAGTTAGGTTTGTGATGGATGCATTGGTACTAACCATGCGCAAGATTTTTGTCTTGCCTTTATTCCACAAATAGTACAATATCACAACTATTTATGCAGCATTCACATTGTATTAGGTGTTATAAGTCATCTAGAGATGATTTAAAATATATGGGAACATGTGGTAGGTTATATACAACTACTATGACATTTTATATAAGGAACTTGGTCATCTGGGACTTGGGCATCCTGGAACCAATCTCCCATGATGCTGAGGGATGACTATAATTGAGCCAGGATCTCCCACTAGATACTTCCAGAAAGCCCATGTGAGCAGAGGGGTTGCATTACTCACAGGCTAAAGCATCCTAAGAAATACAATCAGCGATCTCACTGCAACCGTGCTGTGCTCACCCACATTCTTAAAGCAACTTGAAACCAACTGGACAATAAAGACCTTCTATCCAACAGAAAATAAGAAAAGGACTTGAACAGCTACCTCAAGACTAAGGAAACCCAAACGACCACAAACCTATCAAAAGTGCTTAATCTTATTAGCATTTCCAGAAATGCAAACTAAGCATAGTGAGTTCACAAACACAACCACCAGGTGAGGAAACATTAAAAGGAAAAACAAATAGCTAATAATCAATACCATATGCTGACAAGGATGGAGAACAATTTTTTTAAAAAAACTATTTGGGGGAGTGGAAATTGACAATCATTTTAGAAAAACAGTTGAGCTTTAGATATATAAACTCTACAATCAGCAATCCCTGCCTTACAGACAAAATAGTAGACACACTCGTTCACATGTGCACGCCGGCACAGGACCCAGCACGTGTTCACAGTGACATTTTTTCATAATAAATAGGGAAAAAAAAACCTGGGAAGAATATCAACCTACTATATTGCAATATATTTATGCACTACTGCTTTGGAAATGAACAACTACAGACAACCACATGATTAAGTCTCACAAACTTAAGATGAGTGAAAGAAACAAGAGGTGAAACAATTCGTTCAATAGGACCTCATTTATGTAAAGGTAAAAAAACAGGAACAGAGTGCTTATTAAGTGTGAAAACTACAGAGTGAGGCCTCCCTGGTGGCGCAAGGGGTTAAGTCTCAGGCTATGAAGCTATCCACAGTCACTGCAGCTCAAAGCTCAAGTTCGATCCCTGATCCTGGCTGGGGAGCTTCCCACATGGAGCAGCAGACCTCTCCTGTCTCCCCTGCTGCTCCCCTCAGCAGTGTACTTCAGTAGACCACCTGTTCTGCTCTCCACTCTGTCTCTGGTGGGTCCGCTCACCCCCCTACACCTATAGTCTGCACCCCAGCCCTTGTATACATAAATAAATCTTTTAAAAAAAATAAATAAAACTACAGAGTAAAGGAAGTAAGTGGTTGCTGTAAAATCTTGTGACTGGGAGGTGTTGGGGGCTTCTGGTGATTGAGGGTGCTAGTCTAATAATTACTACTTAAGCCACACACGGGGGACATACACATTCTTCTACACTTTTAATACATCTCAGACAGAGAAGCATGGAAAGTCAAAGCACAGATCCTAGAGAAATGCAGAAACCCAGTCTGAAGCCAGGAAGGTGGAATAAATTAACTGATGGAGGAATTCTGGAGGACCAGCCTTTGGAGCAGCCTTTCTAGGTCTAGGGCCTTGCTGCTATTTATTTACTCTAGCTGCAGACTTTTTACAAGGATTTGCATTTAAGGAAAAAGTTGTATCCTTTGAAAAGTATGGATTTATCCTCTGATGTTGAATGTGAATGTTAGAGAGGGCCCTCTCTGCATTACAGTTTCCATGAGACCCCTTCCTTCGTGCCAGGCCAGGGAGATTCCCACGTGGTGTAGCAGACCTTTCCTGCCCTGCCCGCTGCTCCTCTCAGCAGTGTATTTCAGTTGATCTGCCTGTTCTGCTCCCCACTCTGTCTCTGGTGAACCCTCTCACCGCCCCACACCTATATCCTGCACCCCAGCTTGTATGCAAAAATAAAACAAATAAATCTTTAAAAAAAGAAAAGAGAGAGAGAAACTGGGCTCCAGGCAAAAACTCAGTGCAGTTTTCTTGTAGAGAATTCCTTCATGCTCTTACTTACAAGAGACTTTCACTCCATTTTAGAGACAAAATTAGCAAGTGCAGACTTCTGTTTCCAAAGGCCTATTAGCTTAGAGAGGTGCAAGTGGTGGGGAATGACTCCCCAAATTCCAGACAGCACAGAAGCTGACAATGAGTAAGAAAACAGACACGTGTCTGAACTCTCCTGGGTTTCCAGGGAGAGAGAGAACAGAGATGTTAAAATAGATATCGATGGAACCCTGTTTTTTAAAAAAATCAGGAACATGTGCAGTGCAAAATAAGTGATTGCCATTAAATGTTTAGCAAACCTTATCATTCAAAAAAAGTAAGTTTTATATTTTCCTGTAAAGGAGCCATTCTGTAAGGAAACAAGAGATGTTAATCTAAATCCAAGACTCTGAGTAGATGTGTGTACAGATTTGAATAAATCAACAACGTATGCACACAGCTATAGATCCATGATCAGAGGGGTATATTGGAGAACATGAATCTATATGCATACATATGCTCTGTATTTTATATTAATAATTAATGATATTACAATAATATAGATTAACATAATATAGATTATATTACATACGTTACGTACATATTAATCCGTCTTGTGTGTGCTTGGATCCCATTAAAGAATTCAGAATTTGGATGAAATTCACCCTGATAGCTGAACAATTATGGAACAGTTGCATTCTCAGAACAAAATGACCTTTTCATCAAGTTACAAAACATTAAAGGTTAAGGAATGTTTGAAAGGAAGTTAATACTTTTAAAACATTGGGAGAATTGCCATCCTTTCAAAGACCTGGCCAAAATGAGAGAAAGCGTGGGAGCGTGATTTTGAGGTTGTTGAGATGTCTGCATCGCCTGCTTATTCAAAACTATGAATGAACCTGCCTCCCCGGGAAAGAGAGGCTGTGGCCTGATGGCACAGCAGGGAGCTCCACGCAGAACCCTTAGCAGGCTGGTTCCTAATTGCAATTTTGAAGTCACATTTCTTCCTCTCTCGAGTAGAGATGGCAAAGAGAGCAAATCAATGAGTGTCAAATTTCCAGGCTTCTATTTTCCATCTGACCTGGATGGTGCAAATTCAAGTCGCTGCTAACAGGGAAAATAGAAATATCAGAGAGGCTCCTCGCCAAGCCCCTTTCTTTAATTAGCTCCCAGAAAGGCCTGGAGGAATCCACCTGATTGGCCTACAAATGCCCGCTCTCCCCAGGAAGTCAGGAGGCCGCGCCCTGTCCCACCTTCACCCACTCTGCACTGCACTTCCTTTCCTTTTGCCTCCTCCAAACACCTGCATCAGCCTTTCTCTTCTGAGAGGTCAGCCTCTGTCTCTGCCCTTTTCACCGGGGCCAGAGGAGGGGCGCTATTTCTCCCACAATTACCTTGCGCCAAGCTCTTCAAAGCACCAACAGACATCACCCCAGAACCCATCAACCTCGCTGGCACCAAGGAAGTGGACGCTACTGCAACTGGCTGTGGGCACACAGCTCGGAACACACCCTCTTCCTTCCACAGCCTTCCACACCGGGATCTGACTCTGCCAGCTTGCGTGCAGCAGGGGAAGCATCATCTTCAAGGGGCATCTCTGATATTGGTGGAAGTTTTCCTTCCTGAGCTCCTACTTTTGTTTCAGGCGGAGAGAGCTGCTCCACTTTGTCATGAAGGAGATGGGGCTCAAAGCGTAGGGGCAATCTGTGCTGGGGCACTCAGTGAGTTGTGAGCCAGGAGCCAGGAGACCAGGCTCTGCCTCACTTTGTCAGAGCCCCAGGCCCCTGCAGGCATGCGCACAGAGAGCCAGGGCTCTGAGCTGGGGCCCTCTGCACACAGAGCCTTGGTACTTCCTTCCTAGGCGCTCCCTCATTCCTCTCTGCATTTGCTCCTGCCCAGTCCCATGGAGGTAGCAGTGGATAGCCCTGTGCTCCCACTGAAACCATCCTCCTGGGCTCTGGATGTGCCCCAGAGACCACAAAGGGCTAGGAGGGAAAGAAAAGGAGGGAGAGGGAGAGAAGCAGAGGGAAAGGAAGGAAGGAAGGAAAGAAGAAAGGAAGGAAGGAAGGAGGAAGGGAGGAGGGAGGGAAGGAAGGAAGGAACGAAGGAGGAAGGGAGGAGGGAGAGAGGGAAGAAGGAAGGGAGGAAGGGACACAGCAGTTTGTGCCTGCACATCTGGGACAGGAGTGGACCCTTGAATGACTGGTCCATCTGCAAGACTCATTCCTCCTGGCAGACAGAAGAGACCCCAGGAGGAGGGAGAGGGCTCCTGGGCTGCTTGGGGAAGCCTCCACCCTGTGCTGGAGCCTGGTTCAGCCAGTCTGGCTGGGCATGTACCCACCAGGGGCTGCTTCTGTGTCCCATTGGCCTTCTCCCAAGTGGGGCCTCTGTCCCCAATACTCAGGTCAAGATTCTCTTGGGCAACAGGGAAGCCCCTCTGGGACCCGAACCTACCCCTGTCATCAGCTCTGTGCGGTCAAGTTGTAAACACCCCTAAGAACATTAAATGCTACCAATGGCCTCCTACAAATTAACCTCCCAACTTGGGCAACAAATTTGGAAGGTATTGATGATCCCTGTAAAAACATCCAAAGTCTAAATTCACTGTCTCTCAAACGTATATTCAGGACCTAACATCTCTCAACGTGGGTTTAGTTTGTTAGCAGGCCTGGGACCAGGCTCTGGGAGGCCGGTGACTCCTGGGGTATCTGTGAGTGGGTTGGGGGGTGGTCTCCCCAGTTATCCTGAGTGCGTTTGGGGAGAGGGGCTTACAGGGCTCAGACTTCCCAGCAGCCTGCCCACTACCTGCAGACCCTTTGGGCAGGAGGAGGGGTGGGAGTCCAGCAGCACCTGGGGAGTGTCAGCCAGGACCCCCCTCTAAGTCCTGTTGAGATGGGGAGAGAGCTAAGTGCTGTGCTCCCCACTTCACAGTAAAGACAACTGCACTTCTAAAATCTCTGTGCCATTTTTAAAATAAGCCGGGGGAGGAGGTGGCCCAGGGCCCCTGGCTCCAGATGGGAGATGGAGGGGGAGTCAGGGTGAGCATGGGCAGGCCTTTGGCTAAAGCCAGCCCAGTATCCAGGGCAAGAGTCCCTGCCCTCTGGAGCAGGAGATGCAGCTGCCCAGCGAGGACACCATGGGCTGTGCTTTCCTGCTGTGGCCCCAGGGCCCCACAGTCCCTTCCAAGCGGATCCCCATGTACACATGCGGTTATTTCCACACCCCTCCAGCTGAGCGCCACCCCAGCAGAGCTGTGTACCTCCCCTCCTCGCCTGCCTTTGCGCTCATGGCGCTCCGCCTAGAAGCCTGGCTACTTCCTCCAAAACTTGTTTTCCCAGAGGAGAAGCTCTGCTTGCTGAGGCCCATTGTGAGCCGGCTGGCACTGCCAGCTCTGGCCTTTCCCACTGTCCTAGCCAAGGTTTGCGATTCTGAGCAGGACACAGGCCCTGGAGAGCCAACTAGCTCTGGCTCCCAGTCCTCTGCCCTGCTGGGCCAGCATGCATAGAGCAGGGTGCTTGACTCAGAGGTGCTGGATCTGTCTGCTCCAGAATTTCAATATCGGCGGGCATTGGGGAAGCTGGTCCTGGACCCGGTGGGCAAGGAATTTTTTCTTGCAACTATTTCAAGGTAGCAAACATACTGTTTTAACCTAAATGCTAGGTTTGTTAGGAGAGTCCAGGGGAGGAAGATGGGGTGAAGGGTCTTGAAACCTTCTAAACCACTCCTTGACCTCACACATCTACCAACATGTCCAACCCTAAGGCACAGACAAAGACTGCGGTGCAACTAGTCCACTGGGCCAGCCTTGAGAGACCCCCTCCCACTGCTTCCCCAGGCAAACGCCCCTAGGGCCTCCCTTTTCCCTGGGGAGGGAGCAGCCGCCCCCCACTGTCCTGCCTCCAGAGGGCGCTGACGCAGATGAGGTACTGGCAGCTCCCGCTGGTGGCTCAAAGAGGGAGCCTTAGGGACTCCACCCCTAACCCCCAGCCTAATTTGAATATTTCATTGGCTGCCGCCAGTCTGGTCAATTTATCATGCAAATGCGGGTGCCCTCAGCGCCAGAGAGGAGCCACCGCCCGCGCGGGAATATGGCGTGCGATTGGTGGCCGAGACAGCGGCATTTGTAATATTTTTCTTTGGGCATTAGAGTCATTTACCAATGCCATCGCCGCAACTCCAGGCACTGAATCACGAGCCACTTAAAGCGTTTTATTGGCAGCTTTGAAACTTCTTAACATGTTCTTTTATTTTAAATCAAATGTCACCTATTTCTGACCCCCTCTCCCCCAAGGAAAGGAGCCGCAGCAACTACTAACGACTTTGTACCCTTTCGTTCTGCGCACGGTGGCCGCCCCTGCCTCGTGACGGGGAGATGACTGGTCCTCTTTGGGGACTTGGTAGATCCGAAATAAAATAACCCATGCGAGTTGCTGGGTGGGGGGGCGTAGGGTCAAGGAGGGGACTATTAGAAAACACAAAAAGAAACTGGAGGAAGAAGGAAGAAAGAAGATGAAAGAGATGGGGGAAAGAGAAGTGGTAGAGAGAAAAGGAATTCAAGACTTTTTTTTTTCTTTTTTTGCGGAGGAGGAAAAATCTTGGCTTTATAAAAGCGGCGGCGATCTGAGTGTACAAAATAGCTGACCCTGTTGAGCACCGAGCCCCAAGAAACAATGGCTCTCCCATTCCCGAAATACACGCGATATTCACCAAGTTTCACAGGTAAACAGGAGGAAAAAAAAATCCAGAGGCCCCAGTCCAGCGTCCCTCTCTTTTGTACCTTCCCTTCTAAGAATGACGCCCGGTCTTCGCCGTTTGTAAATTCAGTGACAAACACAAAACCATAATGTGTGAGACAGAAATAGCGATGTAGAGAAAGAGAAAAAGGAAAGGAGATTCTTCCTCATCTTGCAAATTCCCTGGCTAGTTAATGAGGTCAGCGGGCTGCAAAGCTGGGCTGTCTGGTCTGTGGTTTGATTTCTGAGATCTCGTGGTCTTCCTCCTCCAGGATTCCTGCATCGGAGTAGCGGTAGCTCAGCCTCGCGTCGGCTTGCCCACGCATTGATTCCGATACATCCTGGGAACCAGAGCACCCCTGCTTTGCAGCTAGCAAAAGAGCTGCGGGCTTTCAGCGAGGGGTGAGCCTTTCGCCGCTGCAATTTCTCCAATGTAGCATTTTTTTTTTTTAAGGCTCTGCCCAAATGTTTCCAAAACCCCATTTCACTTGGAGTGGGAAAAAACACTCCAAGTTGTAGCGAGTAATTCCGGAAATTCCCCACGCAACGCCATTCCATGCAGGGGATTTAACAGCAGGGCATTTCGCCAGCAACTGTGCTGGCCAAGCTGGGCTTAATGTATATTTGTCCTCCTTCGAGCGAAACACAAAAATTATTTTCTTTATTGAATAGTCTGTATCCTAAAGAAAGTTCTTTGAAAGTTGGGTAAATGAACTTGAAAGAGAATTACCGAACAAAAGGGAATGGAGTTTAAACTGGGCTCCCCAAATCTGAAGATGCATAACTAAGAGCACAGGAAAGTGTGGGGTGGAAGATGAGAGGCTGGAAAATCCCCAGCCTTTGTGAGAAACCCGGAGAAGGTGGTCCGCTGAAATCGTCCAAGCAGGAGGTGGGGAGGCGGGAGCTCAGTCCCCTTGGATAACTGTTTCTTCTGTCCCTGTTAGGTGCATAGGTTTTGCTTTTAAAGACTTTTGTAACTGCCTGGAAATTCTGAGTTGGAGGACAAGAACCTGCAAGCCTGGCTCCTAGGGGGCCTGACGTGGTCAGCTCTCATCCCAGATTTTCCGGAGTTCAGGGCCAGCTAGGCAAGGGCTACGTTGCTCTGTCCTGCACCGGCAGACCAGGGCATCGAGCTGGGCCAGGTAGATGTTAGGTCTTTTGGTCTCTGAGTAGAGGTCCAATAGGAATGGCAGGTGTGCCCTTGGCAAAGCTGGGTCAAACCTCTGTGCCCAGGCTACAAGAAATTTACAAAGTAGAAAGTCCCAGTAATAGGGGAAGGAAGGCTTGGGAAGGGGCAGGGTGCGGAGAGGAGCTTCACACCCCAATACCAATTCTTGATCTTGGGCAGAGAGATGGCGCTGACTTTTTGGAAGACTGCCCCCACCCCACTCCCCAGCTCTCAAGGCTGCTTGCCTGAGGCCCCACAGAAGTGGCATTAATATACGGCTCTGATTTTCAAAGGTTTATTTCATGTCAAAACTGTAAAAGTTCTTGGGAGAATTTACAGACAAAACATCTGGTTCGTTAAAACAAAGCTACCGGAAAAAGAGAAGCAAACTTCACTGCTGTGTAAATGCACTTTTAGCAAACAATTTACCACCAGGAGAGGGCCTGGCCCCAGGGTCCAAATTCTTCCGGTTTCAGCAGGGACTGAAGTCCTGGGGTCTAATTCTTGGTGGAGCCTTGCAGAATCCCAGCAGTCAGTTTCCCTGCACCCAGCCCAGATTCTGAAATGTGCAAGGGACAGAGTGCAGCGCCTGAGCTCCAGGCAGGGTGCAGAGAAGCACTTGGAGCTGCCTTTCTTGGCGTGGTGAGACAGGCACTGGGCTCCCCAAGGCTCTCACCTGGGCCAGATGGCCTCACACTTGAAATGGGGTGCAGGCACTTTATAGTTCCACCCAGCAAGCCCTATCCCTCCGGGTGGCCCGTGCTTGCTTGGGGCACAGAGAACCCCTCTTGGAAGTCTGGGCTTAGGTCCCTAACCTGGCTACTCCTTCTGAACCGGCACTTAGAGGAAGCCGTCTTCCCTCAAGTCCTTTTCCCTCAGTAGCCCATCCAAAGGACACACCTTGGTCTTGCTCCAGTCAAGCTCCATGACACCTCCTGCCCTCAATTGCACCTTGAACCCAACCTCGGCTGCCGCCCCTCGGTGACACAGCAGCTCCTTCCCCAGCATGAACTTGTGGCTCCTGCACAGCAGTCACAGGCCAGGCCCCTGCTCCTCCACTGAGCACTTGCGAGGTCATAGCTGTGTTGGACTCCCCTCCACCCCTCACAGAATTGGCCTGGCTGGGGTTCCAGTTCATCAAGGACAAGGAAGCTCCCGAAGTGGATCGGACCCAGGCAGGCAGACCCAGAAACTGAAGCTGGGGGCTCTTTGAGTTCAGAAGGCAGGAGTCGGATTTCAAATCCCTGACCTGAAAAAGTGGCATTTGGGAGCATTTCTATTGAATAGGGTTGCGTCCTACCCCCACTTTGGAGGAGGAGCACAATTCCACTGGGCCCAACTGCAATCTTGGGGCTCAGGAACTATGTTCATGGCCCCTGAGAATTTCCTGGGCTCATAAACCTTGCCACCCAGGTTCTGGGTGAGCCATCTGGCCATGATGGCAGCCGCCAGATTCCCCTCCAGCAGTTGCCACTGGGTGTTTTAGTATGTACTCTGCTGTCCACTTTCCTTCCTTTCTATTCAGAGGTTAAAAAAAAATCCTAGAAATGCCGCACCCTTCAGAGGTGGGAGCATTTCACTGGCCTAGGGGGTCACTTTTTGTGTGTGGCTAAGACGTTACTAGGTACATGCAGGAGGGCAGAAGCCCGTGGTCGCCTTTCAAAGGTCCCTGCCACTGTTCAGAGTGGGGTAACAAGGTTTCTACACCGTGTTCTTCTAAAGAATTCTAGTTCCTCCGCTGGGTGCGGGCTTTTCAGCCCTCTAAGTCTAGCTTGAAAAACAGTCTGGCCGCTGATGTGGTCCGCCGGTGCCCTCCCGCAGTTCCTTCTTTCTGCAGGAAGGAACCCCAGAGAGCGCCGCCACTTCTGTATCTGGCCTCCTAGGAAACGCACAGACCTGGGTGCTCCCCAGAAAGCATTCCCTGTACCCTTTCTAACTCTCAAATTGCAGAAATGACAGACACACGGATATTGGCCCTTTTGTAGAGTTGGCTCTGAGGAACAGAACTCCTCAGACACCGGGGCAGAAATCTTTGCAGTAGGAATAAAGTCAGGTAAAATGCCCTGCGCAGGCACCCCTGAAGATTCTAAGCAGCAAGAACCTCCGGTGTGCCATGCCCTGAAGTTCTTAGGGGGAGCACCAGAAAAGCCCTTTGGCCTGGCCAGACTCATCAGGGACACAGTCAACGTGTTTGTTTTCTGAACAGTTGAAGGTGGGTGTGGTGCTGTGGGGGAAAGCAAGAAGCAAAAGTAGGAAAAGATGCAATCCCAGCCCAGGTCAGCCCTCTGAGAAACGCGTGGGACTCCCCGAAAAGCTCTGGCTTCTGATACATATGGTCCTAGTTCTCCCTCTGTAAATAACATAGGAATTACAAGCTTACAGCCCCCAGACACCATTTCTTCCTAAATCAAAGCCTGGTTTTCACTGAGACCGCCATTAGCCCCCCCCCCCACTCCTCCCAGGCAGACAGTGTTAAGTAGCAGCCAGGTAAAAGTTGCAGCTTGAGACCTTCTAACTATGACCCACCTGGAGACCTCAACAGCTCCAGACTTGGCCCAGCTGAAGTGGGTGTAAATCCCTGCATTCAGGTAGCTTTCGGGTCGATATAGTGGTTGGTGCAAGAAACCTCCCTTCCTTCTCTCCATTACAACCGGTCCACAGTCATGGGGCAGAGAACTTGGTGGAATGCAAGCACTACATGGACACTCTCCCCTCCATCTGTCCCATCCCTGCAAAACTAGTCACGTTTTGACGTCCCAATAGTAAAGGGGGCGCGTGTGACTAAAAGAACACCTTAGAGATCACGGTTCCAGGCTGATCAAGGTTCCAAGACGGGTCGGAACTCTGAGTGTCTGGGTAAGACAGCGAGGTTGCAGTGTGCACTCCGCACAGTCCGTGTTGTGCGTGCCAGCTGTGGCTGGGATGTGCAGCTCACTGACACTGATGGATGCGCCAATGGTTGGACGGACAGATGTTAGGGCGGATCGCACCGTGCGCTGTGCCTGAGCAGGGGAGGCGAGGCGGGGAGCCGGCGGTGGCTGAGGGTGGCACGGAGACCAGCGCCCAGGCCGCGGCCGGCAGGGGGAGGGGGCGGAGGGAACAGAGGTTTGGAGAGCAGCGAGGGGATGGAAAGGGAGGGCGGGGGGGTGGGGGGGACACACAAGCCAGGGCGAAACTCTCTGCCTTCCGTGCGCGGCGCCCAGCGCCTTGCACACGCCACAGCCGGCGCGCCTAAGTGGGCGCTGCGCGCTAGGAAGGTGAGCCTGGGTGTGCAGGAGCTGACCTCGCGCGGCGCCTACCCTCCTCCAGGCAAAAGGCGCCCAGCGCCGCGACCAGAACCGTGAGGCCTCAGGCGGCGCCTGCCAACTCACCGTTTCCTCGTTCGCAAGAAGCGTTTCACGCCCCAGGGCCGCGTCTGCCCGGCTTGGAGGGGCAGTCGCTCCGGCCTCTGCGGCGGCGGGCACTCACGGCTCGCCGCGCCCCCGCCCCCGAGTTCCACCGCACGCGGCCAGTACCGGAGACCAACTGCAGCCGGACTCCGACTCCCCACAACCGCCTGGGGTCCGTGCCCCGCAACTCCGAGCGCTCCTGCGCGCGCGAAGGCGCTGGAGGCGGCTTTATAGCCCGGGAGGACGGCGGCGGCACATCTGCATTCAGGGAGGCGTCTGGACCGAGCCCAAGCCCGCAGCCCGGGGGCGAGCGGAGACTTTTGATCTTACGGTCAGGGTGAGATCGCGGTCTCCTAGTCTAAAAGAAAAGAAAGCATGCCTGTGAACTTTTAAAACAAACTTGCAAAAACAGCCACAAAGAAAACATAAAGAGGAGAGGGGGCAGAAGAAGAGGGAAAAGGAGACTAAAAAGGAATCTTAAGGGTGAAAAGAAAGGAAGGAAGGAAGGAAGAAGCAGGCCAGGGTTTGCAGCTCCGGGAGCGCTCGGGCAGGCAGTCCCAGGGCGCAGGGCTCCGGCCCTCGCCGGGACTAGCGGACGCGGCGCCGGGGAAAGCCCTGAGGCCGGGGCCCGCGAGCCCAGGAGCGGCGCCAACTCCGGGACCGCGGGCCTGGCGGCCGCCCCCACAACCCGCCACCACCGCCCGGCAGCGCCCGGAGCCGGCCCCGCCGCGGCCGCCCCATTCCCGGCCCAAGAGCTGGCCCAGGGAGACGCAATCGAGCCCGCAGCGCATCGATGCGCCGCCGCCCGCGTCGCTCGGGCTCGGGCTCCAGCTCCGCGGCAGCCGCCCGGGGGTCGTCCCAATGAGCTCCGGCCCACCCGCGCCCTCGGCGCCGCCCGTAAGTGAGCCCGCGTCGCCCCGCAGTCGACGCAGCCCTGCCAGCTACTCCTCTCTGAGCCCCGCCGGCCCGGCCCGCTCGGCGCCTTGGAGACCCCAATCACCCAATCAATAATCAATTCCCGTCGCCCGCACTCCAGGCAGGACCCGCGCTGGGCGCGTCGGCCCCCTCTCGGGGGCGCCCCGGGGCGGAGGATGGGCTCGGGAGCCGGAGTTCCTTCCCCCACCCCGTCCCGCCTTCGGAACTGCCCGCGTCTGGAGTGGGGGGCGCGGCTGGGCGCCTAGGGGGCGAGGGGCGGGGTGGAGGGACCGAGATCTGCCCAGTCGGGTGAGGAAACTTGGAAGCACCCCCCTCCCACACCGACCCCCGGGACAGGCCCGGGAAAGTTTGCCCGGGAAAAAAATTGGGGGAAGTGGCGGCGGCGGGTCCCGGGGGAGGAGCCCAGTGGCGCGGGGTCTGAGAGCGGCCCCCACCCGCTCCAGCCCGCGCCCGCCTCCTCCCTCGAGGGCGCCGGCGCCCGCCCAAGCTCCCCGGTAGCCCGGGGGGTCACGGGCCCGGGGCCGGGGCCCGAACTAGGGGCTTTGGAAGCGGCGGATGGCGAGGAGTGCGGCTCTGGCGGGGCAGCAGGGGGTAGCCGGGGGGCGAGGCCGGGCGGGGAAGAAGGGCGAACGGAGGGGAGCGAGCGCCCCGGGACGGGCTTGGTGGGACCCGCGCGGCGCCCCAGCGTGCGCGGCCCGGGCGGAGGCGGAGGGGCGGCACCCCTACCCCGAACTGGGCGGGGGTCCTAGACCAGTCCGGGGCCGGGAGCTGGGGCGCGGCGCCCCCGCGGGCGGGCGAGTGACACGATCATCTCCTTTTCCTTTAAGCTTGCCTGTTGCCGACGCCGCCGCTCCAGCCGCGCCGCGGGCAGAAGACTGGACCGCCGAGCCCCGGGCCGCGGCGGCGGCTGAGCGCCCCCCCGATGCCGTGACCCCCTGCCCGGCGGTGGGGGCCGGGGCAGGACCGGCCGGGGCCGCTCCGGCGCTCCTCCTCCCACCCCTCCGCCCGCCCTCTCCCCCTCTCCCCGCCCCCCGGCCCCGAACCCCGCGCACCTCGTCTGGGGACGGGGCGGGGGGGGGCAGGGCCGCCGCTCCTCCCCGCCCCCTCCTCCTCCGGCCTCTGGAGCGATTTGTCAAACTTCCCATTCCGCCGGCAGCGCGGTCCTCCTCCTCCTCCTCCACCTCCTCCTCCTCTGCCGCCTCCTCCCCCCGCGCTCCTCCCTCCCCGCGCCTCCCTTGCCCGCCCTCCTTCTTCCCTCCGCACGTTCGGGGATCGCGGCGGAGCGCGGAGAGGGGGGGACGCGGAGAGCCGGGGCGCAGCAGCATCCTGCGGGCGGCCGCTCTCCGGGGGGGAGGCTGAGAGCCGGCCCGCCTCGCCCCCCCCGCGGGCCCGCCGCCCCTCCCTCCCTCTGCTCAGCCCGGCAGCGGCGGCGGCGGCGGCGGCAGTGGCAGTCGCCGGAGGAGCATCATGCCGAGGAGGAAGCAGCAGGCGCCCCGGCGCGCAGCAGGTACGAGCCGCTTCCCCTTCCTCCTCTCCTCCTCCTCTTCCTCTCCTCGCCCGGCGTCTGCAGTCGGCGGCGACCCCGCTCCTCGCCCCGCCGCTCGCCCCTCTCCCTCTGCCCGCGCAGAGTAACTCCGGGGCGCCGGGCTCGCTCGCCGCTTTCCTTTCTGGGTGCGTGCGCCCGCCTTGCGTACCGGGCGCCCCCCGGACGCCCCGCTGCGCTCTGCCCTCTTCCCGCTCGCTCCCACTTGGTGAGCCGCGCTCGCTCGGCGCGGGGCTAACTGAGCCGGGCTGGGTCCCTGCCTCCTCGGCTTCCCGGCTGCGGAGGGGATGGGAAGGAGCTCTCTTCTGCCTCTTTCAGTGGGGGGCGGGCGGGGTCACCTGAGTTCCCCGGACACCTTCCGAGTCCTCCCGGGCCGGCTGGCGGGGGACTGCCTGGGGTCTGCCGGGCGAGAGGGAGCGAGTTAGGGAGCTAGCCGGTCCCTTCGGCCACCTTACTGCTAATCCGATTGATTCTTCATTTATTGGGCCCAAACCCGGTACAGCGGTGGAAACCAGAGCGCACAGGGTCTGGGTATTGTCAGATGACTGTCAAGTCAGTGCTGGATGATGGCGTTCTCCTCACTCCTGATTCCCTTGACCCTCACCCCCTCCTTCCACCGCTTCTCTCACCCTCCTCTCCTCCAGCACTTAGTTCTGGGACGTGTCTGAGGACTTTTTTTTTTCTTTTTGCCACGAGTGTCAACTCCGGTTAAGAGTGAACCGATTTTTTTTTCTTTTCTGGAAAAAGAATAATTGAAAAGAAAACAAAACCCATACACATAACATTATTTTGCAATAATGTCAGTTGGGGGCATGTTGCCTGGAAGAAGGTTTCTGGCCCATTGCCACCCTTGATTTGATGACTGATTGATCGCCCGTCATGCTGCTGCCTTTGATCTATTCATTCCCAATAAACATCAATAAATCACTGGCAATGGTGAGGCCAAGCTCTGTGACGTCACTAGGGCCCTGTCAGTGCAACTTCAGGGATTTGGGGCTGCTTGCTGAGAGGACCACATACAGACAGGATGTATTTTGATATGAGTGGCACTCACATGCTCAGAGGTTCAGATGCTGCCCGAGGGTTAAGTGGAGGTTCCTTTCTTTTCTCTCTCTCTTTTTTCTGTTCTTTTCTTTTGGTGGAAGAAGGCAGGGCAGCAAAGGGTCAGGACATGGCCTGGTGCCCCTCTTGGGTAAGGCGGTTGTCTACATGCTGCCCTGGGTGCTTGCAGTGACAGTGGGTTGATGGTGATGGTCATTTACAGCTCACACCACACGCCGGCTGCACTCTGAACTCAGTCTCCTAACACAGGGTCAAAGAGAAGGAAGCTCTTCTTTCTTCTGTCAGAAATGCACTTTCCTGCTAGTGTCTTAAGAAAATCTTTGATGAAAACAGATGTGGTTTGGGGCATATAATGCACATTTTGCTCTCTGTCCTCAGTGTTGCCCAAATTTAGAAAGTTTGAAAATCCCAGCAGTGGTGGTAGGGAGGCTGCTGCCTCTCCAGTCCTCATGCTTCTTGTCCACTCCACCTTCTGCTTTAAATTCCAAGCTCAAGCAATGAGCTTATCTACCCAAAATAAACTCTAAAAGTTTGGAGGACTCTTTCAGAAAGTTGGGCAGTAGGACTGTGTTGGGCTTCTTTCTAGTCTGTGAGATTTTTTTTTTCCTTGTTGGACACACGTTTCAAGGTACCTCTGCCTTGATCAGATGAACCATATGTGATTGCATCTTTACATTTGGTCTAGAACTCTCTCGATGGTTGGTTCCTCTTTTTTTTTTCTTCTACCTTGCCAATCTGAGCCTCTCACTTGATAACTTCATCTGAAAATATTGGAGGAGGACGAAATGTGTGGTTGGTTTTGTTTATTTTTGAAAGCAACCTGTTCACTCACCTTTTTGCACCTTTAGAGAAAGCCAGCCAGGAAATCTCAGGTCAGTTAAGAAATATTCATTGTATAGAAACTTGACTGCACGACTAATAGGAGATGGAAGAATGGTTTTGCTCTATCAAAATGACCCGTCAAAACGACTTTGTTTCATATTTGATTTAATTGTCTCTCTCCTGACAGGCACATTCATCAATAGCTTAATGGTCAATCAGAAGTTGGCAGTGTGAGTGCTTTCTTTCTTTCCCATACCCTGGTTTTGGATTTACTTTATCAGAATGCCTCTGCCTAATGGACATGTGTAGGAGGGGGTGGGGAGTGTCTGAGGGACTACTTATTTAAGAGGAGTGGAGGGAGAGAAATCTCTCTACCGTTAGGCTGGTGATGAGTGTTCCCCGGGCCAAGAAGTGAACTGTGTGAGTTTTTGTTTGTTTGTTTGTTTGTTTGTTTTGTTTGGACAAGAAACTTCCCTTTTGATATTTTTCCCTCCTTTTTTAGTTCTCCCAGCTGCAAGTTCTAAGGTTCATGCCTGCTTTTATGGCTTACTGGGAGTGATGACAAATTGATTGCTTTGTACTGATAGAGAGAGCGTGGCAAAAAGAAAGATGTCTGCTGATTGGTACCTGGAATCCAGTCCTCAGCAACCTTGAGAATACTCGAGAATTTTTTTCCTCTCCAAACTGAAAGGTCCGCTCAGCCATAAAAAAAGAAAAGTTGTTTTGCCAGCTTCATTAGTGTTCACCTAATTAGCTGTAAACCTGATGGATTTCTGACAGCTTTAATGATTGGAGATGACAAGCTCGACGCAGTGTCATCCAGCAGAATTAGGTTTGCAGCTAGTTTGATGTAATCAAGTTGATATTACACAGTCCTGGCTGCCTTTAGTTGTGCATTAACTCAATTTTCTGCTGCAGGTGACAAATGGGCTTTGGTACCTGGATAATCATGTCATAGGAATTAGGGCCCTTTTAATGGTCTGGGGTAGAATAACAACCACAAAGGGCTGAGAGCTGGGGCGAGCGTGCAGACAGAGCACACAGGTGCACACTGTCTGTGTATCTAGGCCAAATGTAACAGTGCTCCCCTGAAGGCCAAGGCAGGCTTCAGGAATCCCTGAAAAGATGCATTTCTATACTTCAGGGTTTTTTTTTGTTTTTGTTTTTGTTTTTTGTGTTTGAAGAGAATTTATGCATGGCTAGTGTCTTTTCTCAAAGGGTGAAAGATTTCTTTACCTACCTAAGAGAAACCTGGGCAGGAGTCTCCTTTCTCCAGTCTTGTAATTGCAAAGGGACGTGTATTTGTACTGGACAGATGTTGCTGCCGTAGATACTCAGAGGAATGGGTTAGAGAGAGGCCAGTGTCCTTCAGGCAGAGTGGCCATTAGCTCTGGCTTAAAATATGACCCCTATGCATCGCGTTTATATTTAAGCAAGTATTTTTCTGAAGCTATCAGGGGGAAAACTAGAGTAAACCTTCGGACATTATTTTATCCATTCATATTTATTTTCTGGAGGAAAACATAAAATCAGAAAAAGCTTAAACTTCCGCAAAAAAATTTCCTGCCACTGACCTTCTGAGTCTAATACATGGAAAGAGACTAAGCGCCCACGGAGTTCGTAGGTGGTCACGCGTGAGGATAAACCTGCAAGCATCTTGACTTTCGGGAAAGTGAGTTGTAGGCTTGGGATCCGCTGGCGTAACAGATCACCGTGGGTCCTCG
>PVIJ01002480.1:107500-127500 GCA_004024925.1 Scalopus aquaticus | reverse complement strand
AATTTAAAACTTGTGGAAGGGCCGTGTGTTCCTAGGGCTGGCTGATTCCTAGACAAACTTTTCCCTGAGTCTGTACCTACCGTGAATAGGAAAGGACTGAAGTGTGATTCGCGCACCAACTCCAGGCAACGGAGTTGTGTGTGTGTGTGCGCGTGTGTGTGGACTTGTGCACTTATTTTGAAATAACTTTATTAGCAGCCTGATACTTTGCACACAGGGATTCTCAGGACCACTTTTGGTGTTTCCCAGTCGCTGCTCCAAATCAGGTAGAATCAGATTTATATCCTTTGTTGATGCCTGGAATCCCATCTGACTATAAAAAGATGATTTTGTTTCTTGCTGAGACTTCACGGAAGAAAGCAAAACTTTGATCCTCTGCCCTTGCTCTTGGGCAGTGTTGGAGGTAATTGGTGTACAAGTGCCAATTTGCAGGAACAATTGTAAACACCTTTGATACAAATGGCACCGTCCCATTTTTACTGATTAGAAAAACTTTGCTATTAATAGGTGCAAAGTCCATTTCAGGTATAATTGGTGAGGAACTGAGTGCACTCATGGGAAGAAACCTTGTTTTGTTTTTTGTTCGCTTTTCTTCTTATCCCCTTTTCTCAGTTTTATGGCTGGAGACATGATTTATTGCAGCCATCCATCTTGGGGGCTCATCCATCACACCCGGGTTGCTAGGAGATTGTGGCAGCAGCTGTTTGCTCTGAATCAGACAGAAAAGTTGTCAATCATCAAAGGCAGGTGAATAGCATTAGAAACACGCTATTGTCAGACGGAATAATTAATCAAAGAGAGAAAAGATAATTAAAAAGATATGACCCTTGCAAGTACTTGCTCAGGGTTGCCTGGAAAAAAAAAAAGGATAGAAAGAAAGAAAGAAAAACTGCCTGGTCTTTTCTAGACACTTAAGCAGCTGAGGGCTGATAAAATATGCACTCTGCAGTGCATAGTTTTTAATTAATTGAAAAAGGTTCAACATTCAAAGACGATGCTGGAAAAAAGTCCGATTATGAGCAGAAGTAATATTTATTGTTTGCATGAAGGGCTTGACACAGAGTTCTAACTTTCTGTCACAAATCTCTGGCTTCCCTGGCTGGAGGAGGTGCGGGCAGGGGTCTTCAGGTGGCCACTGCTACCTGGCCCGAGTCCTTCCTCTCCACCCCTCCGGACGTCATGACACTGGGCTATTCAGGAGAGCCTGAGATGTCAGGGACTGGGACCCCGCTAACCTGGGCACATGCCCTGCCACGGTGCTGGTGGGTCTGGAATAACAGAATTCCTGAGATAACAAGAATTTTTAAAACATGCAAGTGGGAGGCTTGGCAAGCATGCCGTTAAGTCCACCTCTGTATCACTTCACCTGCCTAAGCACAAGCTCGAAAGGGAACAGGCTGTAGGCCCCAAGGGAAAATCTGTCATCTTGGTGTGGCCCCATGGAGTACATCAGTGAGTCACATCCAGAGTGTGATAACCTGGCATTGCATTCTGAAAAGACCCCCAATTCCAGTCTAGAAATAATTTTGGGTTTCCATTTCGGTCTCAAAAAATATTCACAGATTAGGAAGTTCATCCTTGCCTTTTCTGAAGCTAAAATATTCCGGAGAAATTGGAAAACGTATTCAAAACTAGATAGAAGGCAGCATATCTGGAGTTGCTTTCCAGTTAAATATGCTGCAAACCCTGAAACAGATCTACTCCTTTATTTTTGGATACTATGCTTGATTTTCACACCATTCTCTTCCCAAAGAATAGCAGGACTTCTAAAATTAGCAGGAAGAAAAAGGCTTGAATATTAGAATCCATGAGAAGGAGGAAAGCAATACTTTTTTTAGTTGGGACACCGTTTTCAGGGCGTGCTGGATCAGAACACCAGGACCGCCATCCCGAACTCCCCGTGTGCCGAGGTGCTGGGCCCCGGTGCCAGGAGTCCCAGGAGAGTCCCCAGTGGCTGCGCCTCCTGGAGTGACATCCACCTTCTCCTACAGTGCACTGGGAGGACACAGCACCAACCTTTTGGTGAGAAAGCCAGGGAGTCACATAAAGAAAGGCACCTGCTTGGCTTGCTGGAGCCCTCACGTGGGTCTCACCTGTTCAGGTGGCTGGAGGAGGAAGTGTCTGTTTTCAAAACCTGCCTACCCGGAAATGGTTTTGACTCCAAGTTGCCACGTGGGTCCTTGAGCCTCTTGGTGGCCTGTGGAGCCTTTGAGTCAGACGGGGGGCGGGGGGGTCTCCCGACCACGCCACAGCTGTCCTTCAACATTTTCTTGGCAAGTATCAGTTCTTGACTTCCCTGGGGCTGTGCGGCTGGACGACCAGTGGGGCCGGTGGGCAGTGTCTGGCTGGTGCTCGCGAGCATCAGCTAGATGGTTTAGGGAGTGTCAGCCAGGCCTGCAGAGACCTGGCCGCGTGGAGATGGGCAGCGAGGATAGCTCCTGTCAGCCCTCAAAGAGAAATTCCTGCACTCCCCATCTCCTTTTTCCAAATAATTGCTGAGAAAGCGCACTGCCCAATGTCAGCCAAAGCTGGCCCAAAACGTGGCGCCTCATAGGGAAGGGCAAAGAAGAAAGTTCCCTGTGAATCATTCCTGATAGATTTATGAATTCACCTATGAAAAACGCCAACCTTCAGTGCTAGTGAAATCAGATTGCAATTGGCTTCCCTTTGAAAAAGGAAAGCAAAACAAAGGAAAAAGAAGGAGTCACCGAGTTTTAAGAAGTTCATACAGGTCATTTTTCTGGAGCTGTGGTTCGAGCTGACGTTCCTATTCTCCCAGGTGACCCCTGGTATCTCTTTAAGCCACTCACAAAATAAACCAGGTAGGGGAGCGGCAGGGGTGTGTTGGTTATTCCGTAGAGGAGAATTTGGTTCTGCAAGTGTGTGTTCTGGCCTGAATTTCAGTGGTTGGGGCCCGGATTATTGTTTCTATGACCGGGAATAAACGTGGCCTGTTGTGTCTCACGGGTGTGCCAGGCTCGAGCCTTCGCTTTCAATGTCATGTTATGGCCGGGAAACCTCAGGCCTCACCGCCCCCCACATCAAGTGGAGATATGAGTGTGCCATCAGACTGATCTGCTTTTCCCTCTTGGAGTTCCTTTCCCAAGACAAGGTTACCTGGAAGTCATTTTGGGTTTTCCTTAGACTCAGAGCCAGCTTGGGCCCTGCCTGGCTGGCTCAGCCTTGAAGCCTTAGGGTGAGATCTCTAGAAAGCAAGCACAAATTAACCAGTGTGACTCCCTGTAGGTAAAGAGATTTTGAAACACTTAAAAGACCTCAGAACGCTTCCGATGCAATTGCTCCTCCTATTCTGCCTAATGAAAATCTTTTGAAAGGGGGCAAGGATTCATTTTTGCCAGAGGAGAAGATGGGGTTACCACTGGTTCTCACGTGGTGAAATGTTCTCTTTCTTGACATTCTCTTTCCTGCCTTTGCTTTTGCTCTGGGCCTTTGGTAAATGTCTCTTTCATATATATTAGTTAGCGAAACCTACGTCTGGTTGTCTGTGAGCTGCGGTGGTGGTGTTTTCTCTCGCTTTTCCGTATAAAATAGTAAGGCAGCGTGGACACTCTGCTGCGTGACCGAGGTTCCTACCGAGATGGTTAGGTGAATAAGTAACAGAACAAACATGCAGTCAGCTGGGCAAAGGAAAATAAATAAAATAACAGCGTGTTCTTGGTTCTTCGAGCCCTGCAACATGGGCTTGTTCAATTCGGGTCCTGGAGCTTCAGACTCGCTGATGAAGTGTGGGTGGGGAGGGAGGAAGGTATTATTTGGAAACACATGTACTCGCTCCTTGTGAAAGAAGTGAAGTATTTAACATTTCTCCGAGGAAAACATCTTTCATTACTTGACGTGTTCTGTGGTAATGATTTTTCAGTTCAACAAACAAGTACTTATTAGCGGTTGGTGCGGGAACCTGGCTGAGGTGGATGGCAGGGCCGTTTTTAACGGGAACTTGCTGGCCAAGGTTTAGGGGAGTCTGGCGGGTCACAGGTGTTGGGGTGTCGGCTCACTGAGCGCCTGGCCACAGCCTTGGCGCTCACCAGGACACACGGTCTGCTCCCCAGCCCTGTGAGCTCAAGTTGGGATGAAGTTGTCTTCTGTTGCAAACAGAATGTTCGATGGTACTCATTGGGTGGTTTAAAACGGGTTTTCTGAGAGAGAGGGTACACGGGCAGGCCCCGACTCGGACTGTTCTGGTTGAAGATGGTACAGGGAGGGAGGTTTGTTTGTGCCAGGGGAGTGGGGCTACATCTCCATGTCTGACCCACCACGTGACCTCCAGGTGACCTCGCCTGGCTCAACCAGCTTGTGTGTGTGTGGGGGTGGTTGAATGCCCTTATCCACATCCTCCTGATTCTAGATAGTATTAGGGGGTGTCCTTGGCTGTCCCTGGTCTGAACGGAGGGAGTGAATGAGCTCTATACCTGTGGCCTCAAGTCCCAGGAACCCTTGAGCATGGCCTTTGGTCTTGGTGAATTGTGCCCCTCTCTTCTCCTACTCGAGAGAGGGCCTAGGCCCTTTATCCGCAATCCTGGCCCATCGTGGCTTTTATCTGCTTTGCCTTGCGCTCCTGCCCTGGTCTCTGTCATCGGGAATAGCGAGTCGTGGTGCTTTTCCATGATCCCGGGGCCGGGGTGCTCTCCACCCGGACCCCACCTAGAGCACAAGTACCAGTGGGTGGTGGCTTCGTTTGAACTCCACTATTGATCTTCACCCCCAAATACAGTTGATAACCTCAGTGTGTCAGCCCCCAAATAACATCTGATTATGGGTAATCTGTCATCAGCGTTCCCAAAAATGTGATCTCAGTTTCCATCCCAGGAGGATGTCACATCCGGTCGGAGAAAGCCGTCCTCAGCTCTCAGAACCGCTGGCCGGGGGCCTTTCTGCCATGTCCGTGTGGGGAGCGCGGCAGTTAGCACTGTTTACACATTCCAGGAGTATTAAGCAGTTAGGTTACTGGAATTGTGGCCGAGCTGGTGGGAGCAGCATTCTGGGCTGTGCCTCTGTAATCAATTACCGAGCATATCATGAAATTCCAGATGTAATAATAAAGTTTATGATGATTATATTGTCAGGAGGCATGGAGCACACCACCTCATTGACAGCTGAAGGAACAAGGGGGTTGAACTAGTGCTGAGACTCTGGTGTGAGAATGTGACAAAGAGGCTTATCCTGGAAGGAGAATTTTACCCTCCGATGCCGATCGGGCACATTTTTGTGAATGGGAGCGCTTGTCTTTCGGAGACTCAGCTGCAGTGGGGAAAGGAGAGGGTCAGAGGCGGCTGCCCTGGGTTTTTCAGAGCACACGTGCCTGACACCCCCGACCCAGAATCAACCTCCCTGGGAGGGAGCAGGGCGGGGACTCTGTTGCTCCACGTGCCCTGGGGTGGATGTATAAAATGGACGTCCTGTTAAAATCAATTGACTGTCATGGATTGGCCCGAAGCTGCCACACTCAGGTAGGTGGCAGGTGGTGGACTCACTGCGCCCAGAGCCCCTGACTGCAGGGAGACAGACACACAGCCCCCAGCCGCATCCTATGCACTGCTCCCCCGTGAATCTGTGGCATTTCTAGAAAACGCGTCCCACCCCCTCATGGCAGAGCACAGCCGGCAGTTCCACGGCACGTGTTTGGCCCCCGTCACGGGGAATTGGGGTTACAGCCACAGCGCTGGTCTAAACACAGATGAATTAAAAAAGAGTTCATGCAGACGGGAAGGATCCGTGACAAAGACAGAAATGATAAAGAAGCGATTGCACGCCATGAAAGAAAATGAATGCCCCCTTTAATCGTCAGTGCGCCAAAAATAGACACTTAAGTTGTCTAGTGTTTCCTCAGTCCCAGTACTGGCGGGCTCCTGCAGGCGCCTCGGTTTTTGCCCAGATTTCCTGCATCAGCCCCGCTTCTCTGATGCGTCTCTTCAGCCGAAGATACTCGGCGTGTCTCTCCTGAGCCCTCAGAAGCAGGAGGTGGCCCTTCCCGTGGTCTGGGACTCTGCTGTTGGGTGGGCGGCTCAGGGGCGGAGGCACCTCCAGGACGCCCAGTTCTGCCTGGAAGGAGCCCAGAGGCTCGGCCTTCCCCACCCCCCTCCTGCGCACAGACCCATCCCCGAAGGCAGGGTCCACCTTGACACCGGCGTCCCATGTCCTGGGAGATGTGACATCGTCTGTGATAGGCAGCCACCCTGCCCAGGAGCTGCTGGGGGCACACATGGAGCACCCCTCAGGCGGCATCATGACTGGGGGAGCTCAACATGTTTCTGTTCTGTTTGTTTTCTGATCGTAAGTGGAACTTGGCTACTTCTTAAAAAGTTCATTGATGTCTTGCGTCCAAAGGGATGCGGACCACCCAGCATGTCAGCATCCTGCATTTGGTTCTGTTCCTCCCCGCCCCGTCACTAGTCAGGGTGGGAGGTGGTGGAGAGGAAGCGGCGGGAGTAGAGACGTGGCGTTCAGTTGCTGCTGGTGGGGGCTGGTGGCCCGTGTGGGGCAGCGGGTGCCCTGACCCGCCTGGCACTGGGCATGTGGGGCGGCCAGCAGGCGCGGGTGGCCAGGCCTTCTGCCCAGCGGGCTGTCTCCTGGGCTCTGCCTGCTGCTGCGGTGCAGAGGCCCCTTGTTCACAGCTGTCCAGGACTTTGGAGGGTCCCAGAAAATCTGAAGGGGAGGTGAGGTTAGGGCTGGAGGTCCCCACGGGGAGCTGCTGACTCCTGTGAGAGTTGTCTTTTTTGCCCCCAAATTTAAGACTGCCGCAGAGAGAAACCAACCTTCCAATAATCACAAAGCAGCTTTTATGAATTAAAAAGAAAAAAAAAGATCTTGACCCTCTTTGAAAGGAAATAAAGGAGGAACCCAGTGTAAGGAAAACAAAAAAAGCTGATATTACAGTTTTTGTGATTACTCACATCCTAGGCTGGAGCTTGAGGAAGCCAGTTATAATGGAATTTCATTTTTTTTTCTCTTCCTACTTGTGTCTCTGCTCTTTTTTTCCATTAGAATGAGGAGTGGTTCCCACTTGATGTGAAAAAAAAAAAAAAGCTTTTTTTGGCATGCGGTCCTTGTTCTTAGCTGACCAGGGGCTGATGGGACTAAAACTGGAATTGTATCTCCTTGTAATTAATTTTCTGACTCTAAGGGGGGCTTTGGAGCAGAGAGAGAAAGTAAGGGAACCCCATGGCCCGTGGCTGGGCCACCCTGACACCCTCCCTGCCCAGGCACTTTACACCCCCAGGGGGGTCTCCCTAGTCTCCCCTAGAGTATCACCCTGACTCTACCTCAATGACCAGGAATGATTCACCTTCAGATACTGAGAGGTGAAAAATCTAAAGCCATCTAGTGGTTAGTTATTATTAGTAACCACTTTATTAACAACGTTGTTTAAAGATTGCTTTGCTGCTGTAGTATATGAGTTTCACTAATTTCATTGGTGTAAAATGAGGGCGGAGACCAGCAGCAGATCAGCCTTCACTCTGGCTAATTTAAATAAATGTTTGTGCAAGCAAACTTTAGGGTGCCTGTTTTGAGGGCGGACTGTACACCACTAATTTCTTGCTGTGCTCTGGAAGATTGTAATTGTGGTAACATGATATAAATGTAAACTTTAGCTCTGCTTACACAGAACACACACGACAGCTTGACACCTTCATTTCAGCAGTAAGAAATTACCATTGTCTCTTATTTCTTGCTCCCAGCTTAGGTGACCAAGCCAAGAAGTAATTACACAATTAGGGTTGACAAAGCAGTTCCTGTAAGTTTGGGATCCCTTAAGTTTGGGGCACTTACTTTAATTCCACGCTTTCCATATCTTCGTCATGAATAGCAAGATATCCATTTTCATTGCAGTAAATTTGCCCCCAGAGATTGAGAGTCCTGTGTAATTTGAGGATGAAACAGGAGCATTTACTTCTGCAAATGTGGCTCTTTGAAGTTGAGAGGTAGACACGGGGAGCTGCTGTGGCCCCCTAGAGGAAGCCCACCTACAAGTCACATGCAGTGAGGTCTCCAGCCCTGATTGGAAAAGACTCCTATTTAGGGGGCATCTGAAATAGAGATTTCGAGAGGATATTTAGACACACCACACTGCTTATCTCAAAGACTGCCTCTTCAAAGATATCTCCCATTGCTATGGTTCCAGATAATTCTTCATTCTTCAATTACATTATCTTCAGAATGTGTATGGTTTTGTAAGGAATTTGATACTGACTTAAAATATAATCTCCTGCCTGATACATTTATATACCAGATGGGCCTGATCCTTACTTAAAGGAGGAAAAAGAATCATTTCTCCCTTTTTATTTGTGTTTGGATACGAAAGTCACCGCCTGCTAAATGGACTGGTTACTTATGATTTAACTGGCCATTCCCTGAACAAGGTGTTCTTAGAATGTCTGTTTTAGTGCCACCTAATTATGCAAACAAGCCTGAAGCAGGGATGGCTAGACCAGGAGGTGAGTTTCCTGCAGGTTAGTATCAACCTGAAGTAGGTTAGCCTCACTGCCAATTTGTCAGCCCAACTGGGCTGGCCCTGGTGATACCGCCCCTGCCAGCAAAGGTCCCCAAGTAGCCCACAGGAGGGCTCTGTCCCACCACTGATGCCATTTGCACACAGAGGAACAACCTGGGGATGCCAGGTGATGCCCTGAGGGCCACACTACCTGTTACCTACTTGTTGAGTTGAGCATTTTCTTTCCTGTGAGATTGTCAGTGCGGGGTAGATGCTGTATAAATGAATTCTAGCTGAGGTCCTGGGTAAAAGTTCTATTTCTTCTGACACAGTTTATAGCAATGTTTTTCTTAATTATTTTTGATGTTTTGCCCATTATACCATTAGCTTCTTCAGAGGACAGAGATAAATAGCTGGTATCCACAAGAACAAAGTGTGAACTGAATGCATTTAATTATTGATATCTCAGTAACTAAAGGTTCTAAAATGATGTTGTCAAATGCCTTAGTGATCTGACAGCAGATGTATTGGTTTGCAGATGCAACTAGAGACACCATCCAAATAAGCCCCAGAAAAGAACATTAAGCAAATAAGGGAATATAGTTCATTTTCTCATTTCGTTTTCCCACCGAATGTAGTTTCATTTTAGTATCGAATTTTGAGGTTTAGTTAATACGCAGGATATTTTTTAGATTCTATGATAAGATGTAGATGCTGTCTGCTATTGTCCTTACTGTCTGCAGAGGCACATACTGTGTTTATAGGTGTACACAGGTGATGTGTTTGTGTATGTTTGCACATGCATGTTTATGTATGTTACACGTATGTGTATCACTTAGTTGAGATGATTGTTTCTACAGACTTCTTACCAAAAGGCTTTATTTTTTTTTAGACTCCATGTGTTTTCAAATAGAATAAGCAACATTCTGACAATTTACATTCCCTCTTTGTCTCATCGGCTACCAGCCCTTTTCATATACAGGAAAGTACAGATTTCAGGTATTTATCCTGGGTTATTCTATAATTCATCACATTTTCAATTATCTCCATTTTTGATTTTACTGTCTCCAAGATGTGGACTGTGACTCCCAGGGTGTGAAACATCTATGGAAAATCCATCCCTGTGGGCTGACATGTCACCAGCGACAGGCTCGCCGTCTGGAACCTCAAGTTTAGGTCTTAGGAAAGAAGGGATTGTATCAACGCGTCAGGCACTGCTGTGGAGTCGTGTTTTTGTCTCTGAATGTTCAGCTTAGAATTCTGTTCACCTGGATCCTCATAATTATATATTAATTATATATTTTTTTCTTCTGCCTGTTTGCTTTTTTTTTTTTTTAAAGAAACAGAAAAGCCATGTTTTTAGGATTTGGATAGAATGCTCTGAGGAGAAAGTCACACTCTGAACAGCCCAGCCCATGCAGGGCACCCTCTCCCCTCTCCAGAGTTACTAAAATGGGGCGGGACGTCCTTCCTGTAGTTTCGTGTTTCCATGGCCTGCACACACTTGCAAACCTCGTAGGGCTTCCATCGGCACTCAGGCTGAGTGAGGTTCTGGGAGGGTATTTATTTGAAGTTGCACAGATGTTTACAGTGAGAGAGACTGAGATGGGGCACTGAGCGCCCAGCTAACCTTCTGCAGAGGGGCCTGCTGCCCTTAATGGCGTCTGTGCTTCCTTCTCCTTTCCCAGCAACAAACAGGCTGCCTGCTCCGGCTGCTTACTTGGAAGTTAAATAGAGTCTCCGTTAGATACTTGCTCCACATCACAAGATTTCAGTTCCAGGAGAAAGTGATGTGGAATGATTTATCACGAGAGGTAAGCACCACCCCTCCCTTGGAGGCTCGGCGCCTCCGGCGTGGGTGTGCTCACACGTGCACGCACACACGCACACACGCATGCACCCGGCTTCTCTGTGTGCAGGGCTACCCTGCAGAAGCTGTGGATGCAGAGCCTGGAAAGATTTGACAGTAGCTTTCCCGGTGAAACTAAATGCATTTTAATTTTTTTTTATTAAAAAAGCAATAATGCACATAGTACAAAATCCGAGAGAACCAAAGGGCATACAATTAAAAGAGAGTTCCCCACCCTAGGGATAAGTGCTGTTACCATTTTTACAGTATATCCTCCCAGATATTTAAAATTATAAATAAGCACATATGCTCTTTATTGTCCCTTTCTGTTTTCGGTTGAAAATACATCTTAGTTACCTGCAATTTACTTTGCAGCTCATTCGAGGATTAGCATACATGGATGTATGAGGGGGCCATAGAGCAAGTAAGAAAAATGTTAGACTCAAGGTGTGTAGGTAAAATTTTTTCATAATATTGATTAAATGGTGGCAAAATATATATATCTCAGTGACCATCTTAGGTCAAGTTATGTTGTTGTTGTTTTTTAAAGATTTATTTATTTTTGCATACAAGAACTGGCGTGCAGGCCAGTGGTGTGGGGCGGTGAGAGGGTTCACCAGAGACAGTGTGGGGAGCAGAATAGGCAGATCCGCTAAAATACACTGCTGAGGGGAGCAGTGGGCGAGGCAGGAGAGGCCTGCTGCGCCATATGGGAATCTCCCGGCTGGGCATTGAACTCGAGTTGCAGTCACTGACAGCTCCAGAGTGCTGCGCTTAACCTTATTTTATTGTTTGTATTCTTTTCCATTACATCATATAGACCTGCGTCCTGCCTTTGCCCTCTGGATGGACACTGAGGCTGCCTTCAGGCTGTTCTTAGCACACGGTGTCTTACTGACCATCTTTGTGCACACAGGAATAGCCCTCCACTTGCACCTTTGTAGGATTTAGTCCTGCGAGCAGAATTGTTATCTGAGGGTTATGTTCAGTTAACCAATTGATAAATACCCAAATTGCCCTCCAAGATGCACGCATTTCCTTCCTGCAGAGACATGGGTGTGTGCCCCTGACGTTATGGGCTGTCAGAGCTTAGGTAATACAGAGTCACAGTCAGCAGCCCCTCCTCCTGCTTCCTTGGGAGGGAGTCTCCATGCATCTGGAAAGGGATGTGCGTGTGAAAGTGCACGTCAGGCGTTTTTCCCTCGGAACTGACATCTCAGAGGCAGAGCTAATAAGTTCCTAGGGTCAGAGACACTTTACTTTCTTTTTTTTTAAATTTTTTAAAATTTATTTTTGCCTGGAAGACCTGGGTGCGGCGGGTGAGAGGATTCCCCAGATACAGAGTGGGGAGCAGAGCAGGCGGATCTACTGAAGTACACTGCTGAGGGGAGCAGCGGGGAGACAGGAGAGGTCTGCTGCGCCCTGTGGGTCAGCTCCCTGGTGGGGGATCGAACTCAGGCCTTAGAAGAGATAGTGCTGAGACTTAACCCCTAGGACACCAGGGAGGCCCAAGGCACATTGACTTTTAGCCAGAGTGACAGCCTTACTTGATGGACAGGAAAAACAAGACCCAGAATTGGCGGAGACCAGCCCAAGTTCGCAAGGTCATTGCGCGGCTCACCCCAGCCGGTGAGGGCTTTGAGTGACCTAGTCCTGGCTGTGGTTGAACAGCAGCGAAGGCCGAAGTGTTGGGCTCCTGTTGCCTGGGGCTGCTCAGCGAGCCGGCGGCTGGGCAGAGAGGCGCTGTGCCCGTCTGTTATCTGTGTGTCTCCCGTGGAGTATGGCGGAGGTGGCTAGCTGCATCCTGTAGCTTCTCAGATAATGACCGTAGAACACTGAAAATGTCCTTTTGGGTTTTGGCTGAATAATATTTAAGAATTTTCAAACAGTGACTTAATTGTGTTTTTATGTAATTGATGGTGTTGTAGTAAAATGTATTGAGACACCACATCAGCATTTTTCTAACAGTTCCTTGGAGAAAAATATGCTCATATGAAAATGGTTTCTTCACTTTCCACTCATGGAATTGAAAAAAAAAATATTGTGCTCCCATAGAATCATTGTGCCCAGAGATTCTCTAATTTTAAAGCGCCTTCCCCTCTGGATGTGGCCTAAATGATGCAAGGGTGCCTAACATTTCTAAGTTGGGAGAGCAGGGCAGGGCCTTTTGTGACGGGAAGTTGGTGCAAAGTGCTGTCCATGCAGATTTCGGGCAGTCCCAAGGCTGGTGGGATGGCACGCAATGCTCTGAGGGGACCGGGATCCTGCACCCCCAGTCCCTGCTGTACCCCTTACAGGTCAGGCTTGGGGGTCTGTTCGCCGCTTTGCATTTGGCAGATGGTGGCAGGATGGCGCTTGGATTTGCTGCCCAGGGCTAACTTCAGTTTCCCGGAGTTGTGTCTAAACTCAGAGCCCTCGTCATTTGACACCAGCATCAGAGAAATTGGGGTCTTTAAATACATGATCTCAGTGTTCCTGGTCTTGGCGCAATCGCTGTTTGGCAGTGGCGGCAGGGGGATGGTTAAGTCAACTGTGAAAATTAATTTTGGTCCACCCACCACTTGCTACTTGAGATTTCATTCTAAAGAGTCAAACTGTAAACATCAAAAATAAAATTTCAGTCACTTTCAGTCACAATTATGGAAAACTCGCAGGTCGACTCAATTAAAAAATAATAGTCGTTTTTACCAGAGCCCCTGGCTGCCGCTGCTGACTCGGCCGCCGGCCCTGCGCCGTGTGGCTGGGTGCAGACTGGGCGAGTGGGGGCCTCAGGTGCCTTCCCTCTAGCGCTGGTAGTGAGGTCTCTCCCGGCTTTCCTTCCTCGGGTCTCTTGGGTCCTCACAGTGACCCCCACATGCAGCGTGCCCCCCTGGTGTGCCTGGGGTCACTCACCGGGAAAGACCCTGGCAGCATCTTCAGGTGCCGGTGTGTGTGTGTGTGTGTGTTGTGTGATGTGAATGCGTATATGGTGTGTGTGATGTGTGTGTGAGGTGCATAAGTGTGATGTGTGTATATGTGGTGTGCGCTGTGTGTGATGTGTGTGTGTGGTGTGTGTATGTGATATGTATGTTTGTGCGGTGTGTGTGATGTATGTGTGTGTGTGGGGGGTGTGTGTGTGTGTGGTGTGCAGGTTCAGTGGCATGAGGGCAACTGCTGCTTTCACCTTTTGTGTGCAGACACCTTCCCAAGATGTGTGTCAGTGGGAAGGTCGTGGCAACCTGTGCCTTGGTTGCCCAGGGAGATGGAGGTGGGTGTGCCCCATATATCCGTGGGCAGGAGCCAGGCTGGTCCCTGCTCTGCGGTGGGCATCTCTTAGGGTGCATTAGGGGTCGACTAACGTGAAGTCACCTGGGGTTCATGAGCCACCTGTGCACTGCTGAGGGCCGGAATGCACTGGCTGTGCCCACTCTGCAGAGTTCTTCAGCCTTGAATCCCTGTGGAGGTAGAAACCAAACCACAACAAAAATCAAGAGCAAATGTACAAAAAGAAAATTTTCATTGACAGGACTGTGCTTTGTCTTTCTACTTAAAGGGCAACTCTTGAGTGTTTGATGTCTGAAATAAATTTGATTTTTTATAATTAAACTTATTTACAGAAACTCATCATTGAATCATCGTGGTTTTTCTAATCTTTAAAACACTCCCACAAATCACCGGGTAGCACATTGCCACACACTTGGAAGTGGACGGTCCTGCTCCGCTGTGGAGCTGAGGGGTGGACCGTGTCAGGGCAGCGATGGGGCGAGGAGGGCAGCTGGCGAGCCCTGCTTGGGGGGAAGACCTGGCCTTTGGTGTGTGCAGCTATGGCACGTCCCCCCTTCGGGTGGTCTCAGCCTGTGATAGAAGGAGCCCATTGAAGACATTTTGCTTGTGGGAAATGCTTTTAATTCAATGTTGCATGAAAAAGGCAGGTTGCCAAATACAATACAAACCCAACACACACGCATGTGTCATAGGGAAAAGAACCAAGCCCCTCAAAATTGAAGTCATCTTTCTTTTTTACCCTGTGTTTTCTATGCCTTTCTTTATTTTCCAAATTTTCAACAATACACATCACTGATTTTGGACCTGATGGGCACTGTGTGTTGGGGTCATCTTTGTGGCCCGATAGAAGATAACTATCTAGTTTCATTCATTCATTCAAAATTTAAGTACCCAGGCTTAACTCTGGTTCATGTGCTCTCTCCCTCTCCCTCCCCCTGCTTTCTCTCTCTTTCTCGAGCACACGTGCACATGCACACACACACGCGCGCACACACACAGACTAAAGGGTAAACTGTACTTCCCACATTGAACCAGCTGCTGCAGATATCAGAAAATAAATGACAGGAGAAACAGTCTGTGTTGCATGCTCGTGGCTGGGCTGCCTGAGAGTGGTGATGGCCGTGGAGGTGACCAGACCCCTGTTCCTGCTCCCTCCACACCCTCCCTTCTGGGCAAGGTGGGTTTCCAGGAAGTTCCAAGCACAGCCTGAGGCTCCAAATTTGTGATCGGAGCAGGAAGTGCACTCGCTGCATGGTGGTTCAAAAAACAAAAGGAAACTTAGAGAGCCCCCCTGGCATTTCAGAGGGGAGCCCCCTTCCCTTTGGGAAGGCAGAGGAACTGTGCTATCCTGTGGTGGAGCTGGGCCCCCAGGCTACCTAGCCGAGCCCAGCCCTGCCTGTTCACAGGCCAGCCACTAAGCAGGGGCCTTTGCCTTTCAGCACCGTCATTACCTGTCTTTTTTTTTTCCCCCAAAGATTTATTTATTTATGCACACAGCTGGGGTATAGACCAGAGGCGTGGGGTGGCGAGAGGGTTCACCAGAGACAGAGTGCGGAGCAGAACAGGTAGACCGATGGAAATACACTGCTGAGGGGAGCAGCGGGCGAGGCAGGAGAGGTCTGCTGCACCATGTGGGATTCTCCCCTGCCGGGTGTTGAACTCGTATTGCTGCCGCTGACAGCTCCACAGCACAGTGCTTGACTGCTGTGCCACCAGGGAGGCCCCTTACTTGTCTTTTTTTAGGAGTGATTAATTGGGTTCAGAGGGTGACCTCAGATTTAAGAAGTGGGGGCTGCAGGGACTATAGAAAATGATGAGACTATTTTGCTTGTGGCATACTACTGGCATCCTCCAATAGCCAACACCATTTTGCATGCTTTATGTATTGAAAACTGTAAGACGATTCATTGATACTGGCCGGGCTGTGGTTTTGAAACCTTGAAGCAGACTCCCCTCTTTAGAGGATGTGAAACCGCCCACAGGCACGGCTGGCCTAGCCTGCTGACCATCCTAACACAAGCCTTAGAGAAGGGGACAACATCTCCTTCTCCTTCTCTCATCCCCAAGTTCGCTCGGCTCAGGCAGGACTTAGCAACATCGCACAACCAGAGATAGACTCGTCCCGCAAAGTGCCCTTGAACCCAGCCCTCCTTACTCCAGCATCACTCCTGGCCCCGCCGCCCTGCGCTGGGGGTTCTGTAGACTGCCTCTTGGGCTGCAGCTGCTCATGTTTTAATTTCAACAACCTGCAAAGGCCTAGGCCAGGGGAGAGCTCAATTTTCAGGTCATTCTGAGCAGGTGGCCTGTCCCCAGAAGGGCAGATAAGGAAACTTGTTTGTTGCCCCCGACACAGAAACCAGGCAGCTTCTGTCTCTGGTAGGTGCGCCTGGAGCACACAGCCCATCTGTCATTTCAGCTCTCAGAAAGGCCTCCTTTGGTTGGCCCGTTTTACATTTTTAAGGTTAAATAAATATGGTCATGTGACCCTTAAGAACGTTTGTGTCCACGGTGGGCCGCATATACGACGGTGGTCCTGACAGGCTACACCACATGGCAGAGGCATGTAGTTTGTGCGCTGTATCAGGTGAATTATATTCCAATGTTCCACACGGAATCAGTCATGTAATCACATCTGTCTCAGAACATATCCCCACCCCCATGGGGGCTGACTGTAATATTCACATGGTGGAATATTATAGAGCAGTAAAAAATGAAGATGCCCACATCATACGCAGCAGCAGGGCATTCATCCTATGTGTGAATGAAGCGTGTCAAAGAAGACTGTGCAGGCTGCAGTCATTTTTATAAAGCTGAGCAGTAGACACTGAGCTAGGTTTCTTTAGGGGTGCATACATTTGTACCCAGGACCCTCCCTGATAGTCAGGAGGGGTCCAGTAGACAAGTTGTGATTCTCAGGTTAGAGCTTAGTTCACAGGTATTTGTTTTCCTTTCCTGTGTATCAAATGGACCTATGTGCAGACATGCGTCGCATATTCTAGGACCAGATCCTTCAGGCTGTGGTGTTGCTGAGCCTTGTGGTCATTTCCTGCCCTAAGCTTTGGTTTTTGAGCCAGACTGTCACTATTATGTTTTGGCTTAGGGAGATTTGGCAAGAAACTCCCTATCACTTCTCCCAGTCATTTATGTTGGAGAGAACTGGGACCCAAAGGGCCAAGTGCTGCCCTCTCTGGGCTTTGTAGAGTTTTGGGAGTATACATCAGTCGCCCTGCCCCTATTGCATTTTTTTTAAAGATTTATTTATTTATGCATGCAAGAGCTGGGGTGTAGGCTAGAGGTTGCTGGGGGGCAGTGAGAGGATTCACCAGAGACACAGTGGGGAGCAGAACAGGCGGATCTACTGAAGTACACTGCTGAGGAAGCAGCAGGCGAGGCAGGAGAGGTCTGCTGCGCCATGTGGGAATCTCCCTGGCCTGGGATTGAACTGGAACTCGTGCTGCAGTGGCTGCAGATAGCTTCATAGTGCTGAGATTTAACCCTTTGGGCCACTAGGGAGGACCATTGGGCTTCTTTTTCATCTTCTTGTATCAGCTGGACTTGTGTTTCTGAGGGAGAGAAAAAGCTATTTGTTGTGGTTGCTCTCGTTATTCTTGCTTCCTGATGTCTGACTCCCCTACTTCAGAGTTTCTCTGAGTAGAAACTTTTTCTCTGCCTGGCAGGGTCTGAGCACAGCTGGCAGGCTGGGGTCTTCTGGGCCCTGCTGTTGCCCCTGTGCCACGGGGCAGGCTCCTGTGACTTGGAGTGTGGGGGGGTGCAGTGTGCCCACCGGCACATGTTCCTGTTGGTCTCACTCCTTGAGACTAATTGTGCCTCACTGCCTGGCCTTCCTATGTGCCATGCACCTCCAATTCCCAATGCAACCTTTATTTCTTGGTAGCAATATTTCATATGTAAAATTCTTAAAAAACTACAAAAATTAATTTTCTGTATTTCTGGAGAGAAGCCTTTTGTGTTTATAACATTCTTCTTTTATCTTCAGCAGAGCTGGGCACTCTTGGTGGCTGCTATTCATAGCTTGCTTGTTTCTGGAGCGTTGCTAAGTTGTTGGGGGGTGATCCACACTTTCCCTAAGTCTCTCCCTCAGTCTAGTTGCTCTTTTTATTTCGGGGAACAAATTCAGTGACTTTTAACAGGATGGTGTCCATGCATGCTTTTGTTTCCAGATAGACTCAGGAAAAGCAACAGCTCAGGTCCCTAGAATCAGGCTCATGTGATCACCGAGAGACTGAGCTGAAATTAATTAGATGCATTTAACCATGGCACCAGGCTGGTAGGAATGTCCGCAGCCGCGGGAGGGACCCGCCAGCAGGCACCAGAGAGGCTGTGAAGTCCTACTCTGGGGACTAGGTGTTTGCTGTGATGCTGGTGACCAGCTCACTTCCTTCTGATAATGGAGATTTTATCATTTAGAGATGGCAAGTTAAGATACTTTTATTGAATGAACTTCCTGCTAAGTTCTGAGCTCTAGTTGGGTTTATGACATAATTGCTCTCCATGTTGATACCATCTTTTATCATAATTGTTTTTCATTGTTTTTAATAAAGGGATAAAAATAATAGGAGACATTTTAGAAAGTGGGTTTTTTTTGTTCTATTATTCATGATACTAAAAATTACCCAAAATAAGATATTTTGCAAAAAAGGATTTTGTTCCAAAAGTGACTAATTTAAATCAGTTTATACAATGAACTTGCTAATGATCCTCAGTCTAGAGGAGTGTAATGCTTTTATACTCTTATCATTTTTTATGAATAGAATTATACAAAAAGTTCCTATTGTGTTGTACAGTGAGTTTCACACAACCATCCTTTATCAACAGATGGCAACCGGCACATGAAAAATAATTAAAAAATAAAATGAAAAGAAACCGAGAATGAATTAAAGTGCTTCTTTGCGTTCTGATCTGCATTTTTGGTTTAGAATTTTTATGGTGAATTGCCATATTATCTGTTATATCAGTTTACAATGAGGCTCCTATCAGACATAAAACAGATTTATAATACCATTAAAATACAATATCAAAGAATGAATAAGCAATTCAATAAAATTACAATAACACAAAGATAAAATGAAAGCCTTTTCAATAACAGTTTTATGCAAGAACATTTTGCAGATAAATATGTGTTTATAGATCTTTTAAATGTACATTTATTATCCTGTTCCTAATAGAGCCACAGGGGTTAATTTTTCCTGTGTGTTGTCTTTTATAAGTGGTTTAAAAGCTAGCTGCAAAACTCTTCAATAGATTGTTTTGAGTCTTTGAATTGATTTTGGTAAAGGGAGCTTTTACAGTCCTGCAGCCCAGCGTTCGCACACAAGCCAGTCAATGCGGCTGTGCCCCCTTGCCAGGGAGCGCGGGGGCGCCCCCGCCGCCTGGGACCCAAGAGCATGCAGGAGACTTGGAGGGAAAAGTTTACAAATGAAGTTGGATTTTCTGGTCTTCCCACCCCGGATGTTCAGGTCTGATTTCCGGAAGGAAAGTTAAAAAAAAAAAAGACAAAGATGACAAGTCACCCTTGTGAGGAGTAGGCGCAGGGCGGGCGGCGCTGGGGATCCGCTGTGCCGCGGCCGCCGCGGGCAGGCGCGAGGGAGAGGCTGCAGCGGCTGCCCAACTGCTGCTCGCTCGCGTCCTGCGGCTCTCCCCACACCTGGCTCCTGCGTCTTAATTACACATCCTGTGTTTACTTCCTTTGTCTTTAATTTTAACGGGGAGCCCCCCAGGCTTTTTGGGATCCTTGCTTCCATCCATAGGGTCAGTGTGGCAGGAAATTTGGGGGGAAGGAGGTGAGCTTCAGGAGACATAGCAAGTAGCTCTGAATTCCCTGGAAGCCAGTGTCCCCAGCTCTCTCTGTCCACAGCACCCGCAGCTGAAGGGCCCTTACCCCAAGCTGGGTCACCCCAGGCTGGGGGTGGTTCCGCTGGAACAGCAGCCCAGGATGGCTGGGGATTGGCCTGCTGTGTGTCTATGCCCCATGCCTCCTTGGGGGCAGCTGGCTGGGGGCGGTCTTTGGGGCTGGGAGTGTCCAGAGATGTGGAGAAGCAACGCATAGGAGAAAAAACAGATTGGATTTCGTTGATGGGCAAAAGAAGCCCTAAGAAGAGAATTGTGTCCTTAGAAAAAAAGTCCCTGTGACTAAATTTAAACTCCTGTGGTTATTTCTTTGTTGTAATTCCTCTGCAAATCGCTGGCATCGCCTTCCTCCGGAATGATAGAAGGTGCCAGGCCCTTATAGATTGCTTAATATACTGTAGGTAATATTGGCTGCGGTAGAAAATAAAAGCAGGCGGAGAGTATTTGGCCGGAGCATATGTGACTCAAATAATTGAGAAATAAAATGGGAAAACGACAACGACAAGCAAGACTGTTCGGTGTCACAGCCCACGGTGTCTGGGGCGGGGTGGG
Organism: Scalopus aquaticus; assembly: GCA_004024925.1. Lineage (NCBI taxonomy): Eukaryota > Metazoa > Chordata > Mammalia > Eulipotyphla > Talpidae > Scalopus > Scalopus aquaticus. The sequence continues at coordinate 107,518 of PVIJ01002480.1, read as the reverse complement.
GTGGGGGTCTGCTCGCTC